>NKYR01000140.1:0-92451 GCA_003184365.1 Evernia prunastri
TGTTACCCTCATTAGCTTACATCAAGTAGCTAGCATAGGCGTATAAAACAATCAATCAATCAATATTAAAATAAAATCGCGAAATTATTTAATCGAATATTTATTAAATTTATAAGATCTATACTCGCTTAATTATAATTATTAATAATCTTTTAAATTGAAGTCGTAAGATATAATAATTATTTGAAATGCAAATTATTATACGATAGTAGAGAAAATAAATCTTTATATAAAGTATTATATAATAAAAAGTTAGATCTTAGCAAAGAAAAGATATTTAATTATTTATATCTAATATTAATATTTAAAGAAAAGAGAGAGAATAAACTTCATATTATTATTTACGAAGATATCTATATCGACTATTATTTATCGACTTAATATCGAATTTATAATTCTCGAAAGAATTGTTAGGAGTGTACCTAGGTGGTTGACCAAGATTCTATTGATGAGGAAGGAACTTGCTATCTCTAGGAACTATGGTACATATAGTGGGAGAGTGTGCCAAGACCCTAGCCCATAGGGCTACTTGCCAAGTGCCTGCTTGACACACTCGTAACAAAATACTAACTAACTAATAATATAGCGAAAGACTTTTAATACTCGATTAATAACTAATCGAGCTTATAATTTATTAAAAATATATATCTTAATTAGTCAAAAAAGATGAGAAACTAAGTAAATATAAATTAAAATTAAAATAATTTCGTAAACATCGACTAGTAAAAAGTAATATAGTAAATATATCTATTATTGAATATAATTAAGAATCTATCTAAGAAAGAAGATAGATATATTTGTATTTATTAGATATAGAAGATTATATTCTTTCATCATATATAATATGACGTAATTCGGTGAGGCCGTTCTCTTCCGATAATTCCAGCTGGTTCCGGTATCTCGCTCGATGTGGAATAATTATCTTGTATGTGTCAAGCCACTATATTTCCAACAAATACAGTATGTAGTAAGGTACTTGACACATATCTCGCCTGTGTAATAAATCTGAACACTGTGCTTTATGGGCCATAAATTCATGCTTCGTCATACTATCAAATTTGAAACATCTTCCAACACTGCGACTGCTTTCCTTTTTCACCCCGCCTGCAATTCCCTATCCGGGCTCTTCTTAAGTCCAGTGGGTGCCATCCCTCGGCAATCGCGCTACCTCCTCTGCTTAGAATACTGTGAAGCTCAACAAGTTGCGTTCAAGATCAGCACGACATCTAGTGCTTCCTGAGACCAAATTGAACTCCGACCTCCGGTAGATCGCATCTACCACCTCTTCCTACAATGCATCTGCCAGATGAACTGCTTCTGAACTGCCTCGGACGTCTAGATAAAGGCCAGCTCAAGCCAATGCGGCTCGTCTCAAGGAATTGGTGTGCGTGCTCAACAGGATTCCTGTTCGATACGGTGTACATCTCTCCCTCCGAAGAGGACGTCAAGGTCTTTGAGTCCATAACTCAACACCCTCTCCTCAGCAAATGCGTTCGAAAACTTTATCTACGATGGGACGGAATTCTGTGTCCAGTATGGGTTTTATGACTACTTGAGAGAGCTATGCATACGCTTGAGAGACTATGTTCGAGAGGATGACCTTGACGATCCGGAGGTCTACGACTACTGCCTACTTACGAAGCTTGAAGCACACATTTCCGATACGAGTTTCGTGCGTCCACCTTATCTCGAATACAGAAAGCGTGCTGTTCACCAGTCCGTAAACCAGGAGAATGGCCATTTCACCCAGACCCTTGTCTGTGGTTTAGAAAACCTCGACAACCTTGTGGAAATCACTATGGATGCGTCTTGGCCTGCCCTAGGCCCATATCAGTCTCCACTGGGCCGCAGCCGCAAGTGGAAGGTACATGAACTGCGGCCCCTTGCTTGGAGTTGGGCGCCGTCAAGTTGTCCCCACCCAGATGGAGCGCGTCAGTACTGGATGATCCTCGACGCACTTGTACGATCAAAAAGACGCATCCGATCATTCGGCATCCGGAGTAACACGCACATTCGCGAAAGTGGTAGTCTACCGGCATACATATTCTGCCTTGATGGTGAAATCGCTGGCAGAGCCCAGAATGTTGGGCTTGATTATGGGCTCGCCGTCCCTGCCTTCTCAGCGCTCGAAAGCCTCAACCTTCGCGTTGGGACCTACGGTGAAGAGCCAACACGCTCATATGTCGAAAATCTGAGCGGACTCACAACGCTCCTCGCTTCACTCAATTGCTTGAAGACACTACAACTATGCCTACCAGACCCACCATGCTACAACTACGACGAAGTTTTCCCGAAAAACAAAGTGTGGCCGCAGTTAGAATCTCTCAGTATCAGTAGCTTAGCCATCAACGCCTCTGGTCTTTGCGATCTCCACAAACGCCAAATGCCGAAGCTTCGTCGCCTTTCAATCACCATCATGCAACTGCTCACCGGGACGTGGGAGGCCGTCATCGAGACCCTCAAAAGGTCAAGCCATCTATCGCACTTCAAGCTTGACAGTGACGTCCCTTGGCTCGAACACCGCGGAGGCCGGAACTTCCTCGAGCAGACCTCGGCAGAATGGTGCGATATAGAATACTACGTGACGCAGGACAGTCGCAGCCCGGACAAAGAGCGCCACCCCTGCCTGTCTGACTCTGCGCCCGCCAGCGCCGCAGAGATGTATTTGAAGGATATCGACCTCGATCCCACTGACGAGGATTCGGAGTCAGACGTATCCGACGAATCCGGTTCCGGTTCCGATTCCGATCCCGATTCCGGGACCAGCGATCCAGGTAGCATGGCCGATTAGCTTCGGCAGCTCTGTCACTGCCGCAGGACTCTCGCATCCCAAGATTCAAATTGCTGGTCATGCACTCTCCAACTGATGGACCTTCGCCGCCGCATTCCGGTCCTTGCAGCGCGACTGCTGAGACTGTCATTACGAACACTAATGACACTTTGGCTCGATTTACATACAAAGGATATTCACAACCGTCGATACCAGCATCGCTGCGGCGTCGGATTCGTCGGAAGAGGAGCAGCACAGTTGCAAATAGCTAGAACATCCAGATCTGGTCAGATTTATAGCGAATGGGTTTCATCACTGAGCCATTGCTGAGATAGCTCTAATGCGTTGCTTCTAGTGCGGGGGGTGGCAGCGTTTTAACATTGTGTCTCTTGAGGCTGCTTTACCTTAGCTTCATGTATCTGAGATCGCTTCATAAGGTACTGGCTGGAGCGGAGAGTGGCTTGTAGATACATAGCTAATGCTTCAATTCACTCAGAAAGTTCGCTCCGCATGATTGTCCTATTAGAACCTTTATAATTCACAGCATCCGTAAGGTAGTCATGGTCTGTTGTTGTAAGGGAAGCACGTTGACCCTATTAGACTCCCCAAAATTCCGCACGTCCCATTCATTCAGCGTAATAGATACATATACCCCCGGCTCAAGGCATATCATCTATACTCTGAATACACTCCGACCCCCCCGCATTCAACCCATCCCTCCACTCCCGACTCCTCCGATACACCACCGCCCGCAGCCGATTGATGCCCCCCAACGGCCTGTGCGCCGCCAAACCCAGCCACGGATCCAGCACCACGCGGTCCTCCCAGGCGACCCTGCGCTCCTGGTCGAAGCTGTCCTGCGGCGGGAACTCGACGGTCCCGATCGTCTGGTAGGGCGCCGTGGCTTCGTCCCAGACGACGCTCGCGTCCTCGGTCGGGTGGTGCGCGGGCGAGGTGCCGAGCTGGATCCGGACGTCGTACCGAGCCCCCGCGTTGCGGAAGTGGGAGGAGAGCCAGTCGGAGAGCTGCGTCGGGGGGCTGGAGCCCGACACGGCGTGCGCGCCGGCCTCTTGCATCGCGGGCAGGGCGGGGAACAGGGCCATGTGGCCGTAGTAGTCGCCGAAGCGGAAGGCCGACTGCGTGTACATGGCGTGGCCGATCATGTTCGTGTTGGGCAGCATCCCCGGCGCGTGCTGCTTGACGGCGTCGCTGCGCAGCTTCAGCGCCGCGGCCAGTCGGGTCGGGCTGTCGAAGTATTTCTCCCGCAGCTGCATGATTTCGAGGCAGGTGTCCACGTCCGTCAGCTCGATCATGGGCGCGTTGTTGAAGAAGAAGTCTTGCGTCGAGAGGGCCCCGTTGCCGGGCGTGTCGAGCCGTTCGCCGCGCACGTTGAAGACCTTGAGGGCGAGGCCGCGGGGCCCGGGCTCCGTGTCCGGCTGCAGGAACACGGGCTCGTTGGCGTAGCGGGCGGCGACGGGGTAGGTGCCCGGGTGCGCGAAGAGGCCTTGGGAGAGGTGCGGGGGCAGGGAGGAGGGGACGGTCAGGGTGCCTTTGACTATGCCTTGGGTTTTCACGTGGGTTGCGCGGAAGGCGTGGCGGTGCTGGTTGAGTTTTTGTCAGTGGGCGGTTGTAGGATGGTGTGGTGTGTAAGGTAGGGAAGGGAAGGGGCCAGGGCTCACTTTGTCGAAGTTGTGCTTCTGCATCTTATTCATGGTGTCTGCGATCTGCTGCGATTTGGCTTCTTCGTCCGGCTTGATCTCCTCGACGCCTGGGGCATCCCAGTGGAGATAGGCATCGTTTGGAGGGGCGGTGGAGAGGGCGCGTTTGGCGGAGTTGTAGCCCTGGGTCAGGGAGTCTTTGACGGTGTCCATTGGGTACAGAAGGTGGTATATGGGCTGTGGTAGCTATACAGATCCCAGAGTTCGGCTGGAACCATCTTGAGGACCTGGATGAAAGTGTTGCGTCATTGAAGGTATCCGCCAAAGCCGGAAAGCGCTCCGGGCAAAGGGAAATCTTCTCTCTTCATCCCCACGTTGCAGAGACCATCATTTCATGTGACCGTTGACATAGTCTCTAGACATACTTCTGGATATACTTGCAATTGATGCAGCGGTGCTGCATTGCCGCATTGATGAACGACGCCAAGAAAACAGTTTAAAGTAAGGAAGAGCCGCAGCCGCGGACAGATATCTCTACGACTTATTTCTCTACTCCGTCAGACTACTACTTCATGTTTATGACCGAACAGTCGCAGTATATCTAGCCGGGGCGTGTTCATCGCTTTGTGTCCTTTCTACGAAAACAATTAAATGATATCTCGCATCGTAGTCGAGCAAGCAATCACCGTGAACCATAGATGCTGTAGTCTCGTAGGAACGCAGGCGTCGACTTCAACATGGCTCCTTCGTCTGCATGATTACCTCACACGACAGCCATGAAATACTTAGAACGTCAGACTCCCAGTACCTGTTGTAACATCGTACTTTCGGATCACGAAGCTCTTTCCTTCCAACCGCCAACGCAAGATTGTCCATCGTCCGTGGGACTTCGCTCAGCACAGTCATCCTAGAACCCGGGCTTAATCATCGTCCAATTTACCGCCGCAGTGAACGCCAGGATCTGAGGCCTGTGCAACCTCTTACTCTGACGATGCTCGTATTGATTCTTGATCGAAAACCCGTCGTCATGGTTGGCGATGAGCACCACAGCAATCCAACAAAGACTGTCTAATCATGGGAAAGCTGTAGGACGAAATTGGGTTTGGGTCCGGGTCCATCGGCAACCTTGAGATGTATGTACGAGATTGCGGACTATTTTTGGTGAGGAAAAGGAGGTGCTAGACCAGGCTCGTGGCCTCCTAAGGCAGTCGACTAATTTGAACGAACGATGCCTTCAACCATGATTGATGTGATTGACCTTGGCGGTCGCCGCTGCGACTGGTAGAAACAATGATGCTGCAATTGTGATCCGTAAGTAGTAAAGGGACCAAAGAGGGGTTAAACAACCAGGCTTTCAGAACATGCGTCGTGAGACGAGTGCGAGTACTTGGAGCTTGGACCACCACCGTTCTCCTAATCCAAGGGGATCGACATGGTCATCGTCTAGGACAGACCATGGCCCGCTTGCAGTTGTTCCATATTCCGTTACTGGCAGTCGGTTCAATACTCCAGGAAGGTTCCAAGATGCGATTCGTTGAAAGTTGTCTTGTGAGAATTAGTACAAAGACTCGTCCTATAAGTTAATTTTTTAGCAGAGATGGGAACGGCAGTGGTTCTTCTCTTCGTTCGGTCCCGAGACGGTGCTGCCGTGCACTCTCCATCGTGCAATCGGTCTTGTTGCTCTGAGAGTTGTCGTGGCCCTTGTCCGTGTCACCAGATGCTACCTCGGTACTCGAACGTGCTATATCAGAACGCTCGAGCCCAATGGACGTTGGCTCCAATTGATTAGGGAACCTCAACTAACAAACGTTCGGGCCTATTTCAAAGCATGAGGGCAAAGGAAAGCATTTGAGATGTCAACCGTGAGGGATGTTGTGTCAGTTATAAGAGGTTTGACAAGACGGACTGATGACTTTGGAACCTGCTAGTGAAAGCTTGGGAGTAGTGTTCAGTCAAAGCGGCAAGACCCACATATTAAATGTAGCCTTTTGGATACTTGAGTCCAAAGTTGACAGTTGGAGAAGGATAAGTACCTTAGTAACTGGACCAGGGGAAGGGAGACATTTGGGAGACATTCGGGTCCAGGAATGTTGGGTCATAGCGTTCGAAGCTGTCAAACTTTAGTACACGATACGAATAGTGATGAATAATGATCATCTGGACTGGACCTCGTGGATCTAGAGTCGGAATCATTGTTTCTGAAATGGCGCTCGAAGCTTGAAAAAGACCTTAAGGCTGACTCGGTGCGAGTAAAGTAAAGTAAGCTAAGGTATTTAATTTTCCCGCGCCTTTTCCCCGAGCCTCGGAGTCCGAGGCCAATGATCGGCGATGTTCGCGCTTGGCCCCAAGCTAGTGTACCTTAACTGTTGTAGCCTTGTACGTAGGCGTCTTGGAAGTTGAAGTTAAGGTATGGGTCAAAGCACTGCAACCCATATTGAGCACGTTGACCACGTTCAAACTCGAAGCTGTCTTTGCCCCCAACCTTTTCCCTTGAAACCTCAGAATGAAGGGAAATTGATCGAATCATCCACAAACAAATAGAGTACGGACCGCACAGAAACCAAAGTGTTGGCTGCTTTGCTCTCTCTCTCTCTGCTTGTCAATATAAGTTCCAGAATCGCTCCATCATGTATGATAACGGCATTGTGATCTAGGCCTAAGGTGCAACGGCGTGTTTTGCGATCAGCAGTTCGGCAGGTTACACGTTAACCTGATAGCGTAGTGGGGGCTGTCAAATGGGGCTAGGCAAAAATACACAATATGCTCACCGTTGCGAACTTGAATAGGTAGATAAGGTAATGATGAAAGCTGCAGAGGAAATGGCAACCCCAGCTCCACGTCACTGAGGGGAAAGCCGTAGAGTACCCTCTTGGAAGTAGCTTCCCTGCTTTCCCACTGAACAGTCCAGGGGAACCTAGGGAGCCTGGCTAATCCCCTCGATTGGCTGTCTCTTCATATCTGTTGATTGATGTTGTTGGTTCCTAGCCTCCTTCCGGTTACCTTCCGATTCACATGGTCTAGTTAATCACCCAATTCGTGTGGTATATAATGAGACCTGCTCCAGGCGAGCTCGGAAATATTCGGTCCATCCTTCCTGGATAATTTCAACACTTTACCTTATTGTCAAGCACCTTCGCATTGCAAATCACCATGTTGTTCTCGAGCCTCTTCTTTACCACCTTGGAAAGAAGCTTGGCCCTGAAAGTTTTGGTGGTAATTGCTGCCGTCGCCCTCTTATGCAGTGCTCTTCTTTTCCGTCCTATAAACGGCTGGTCAGGTCTCTTCATCAATGGCTTCTCGTTGCAGAGAATTCGGTATGACGAGCAGTATCGTTGAGCTCACTCACGGCTGACTGAAATTTCCAGAGGCAAGTCCAGTGCGGTATATCATCTGTACTTCTGGGGGTCCAGTCACAGTGTCGTTTACACCCCGGCTTTGATTCGAAGTTTTGCTCAACTGCGCTCGTCAGTCGTCGAGTACACATCGATCAAGTGGATGATATTCAACAGAACATTCGGCGTTCCGACGGAATACGAAGCCTCTTATACTGCAGCTTCTGACGAACTAGACGCCTGCGTTGCCAAACACCTACTCCAAGAGCCTCATATGAGCAATATGTCCCGGTCGATAATTGCTCACACTCATGCTCACCTGGGAAACCTAGTCACTTTGAAAGAAAGGCCCGAGGGAAAAGAGATTGACAGGGTGAACACAGATCCGAAATCAGATCTGGAGCCTTGGGAGCAGCACGCATCTGTAGAAAGGGCCGATTGCCAAAACCCTAGCGTCGAAGTCAGTCTGTTTCCCCTTCTGACGAGTTTTCAGGGGCACATGACCCTTCCCGTAATGATGGGCAAGGCATATGTAGCCAATTCACCAGACGCCCTGGAAGACATTGATACTCTCGACGACAGCTTTCTTGGGCTAGCAGCGAAATTGCCGCGTTGGCTCCCACCTTTAAGAAAAGCTTACGAGGCACGAGATCGATTGCACCAAGGGCTTGTGGCTTTCTATAACGCGCTAGATCTGGAAGCTGAAGGGCATGTTTCAGAGTCTTACAAAGATCTCAGTGACGTGAGCCAGTTGGTCAGATCGTTTGATGCGGTCTGGAAACGTATTGGGTTGTCAGTCCATGCTCGAGCAGCAGCAGGCCTGGGTATGCCCTGGGCGTAAGAATACCAGTTGCCCCTCTTGCTTTCAGCTTGGTAAATGGTTTCGAATAGCTGCGCGAGCGTGGACCAAGCTGAGTCCCAATATGTGAGATCTACGGGCACTGACTTCTTGAAGGCTTACTATCAATGCCAACAACCTAGTCTTCTGGCTGCTTATCCGGATCCTTGTCACGCCGGGTTTAGCCGACGAGATCCGGGACGAGACAAAGCCATTCTTCCGAACCGGCACGGCTCGGTATGATACGAACGGACAAAACCTGGAAGCCAGCAGAAAGGAAGATATGGGCCGATGGTGCCCGTTGCTGAAGGCTTGTTACTTTGAGACATTGCGGCTCGACGGTGAGATCCGTTCGGCTAGGAAGATAAGAAGAGATAACCTCGTTCCGGGGAACGAGACGGCGCTCAACTCGGCGTTCCGACTCAAGTCGGGAGACTATCTTCACGCCTTTCATTATCTTCATCACAGTGATCCCCATTATTTTGAGCAGCCAGAACTTTTCAAGCCGGACAGGTTCCTGATTCGGGTGAATGGCTCCGTGGAAGTCGGACAAGGGTCTTTGCGTCCATACGGGGCAGGCTTCTCGATGTGCAAGGGGAGGGTTATTGCCGAAAGGATGTGCCTGCGTTTGGTAGCTGGAATCCTGCATCATTGGGAAATCGAGCCGGCGGGCGCCGGGTGGAAGGTACCAGGTCATATCAGTGCTGCTGGGGTCTGCAAGCCCAATAAGGAGGTTCGAGTCAAGATGTCCCGCAGGATTTGAAGATAAGAGACAGACAAGAAACAGATGATAGGGATCGAATAACAATTTCCGCACCGTGGTGATGTAATGCGTAAGACGTGATCGTAGCTTTGGAATCCTACCTAAGGTAAATAGAGGATTGAGCAGATATCAGGTCGTACAGTATTGGTGCTACTGGAGTCTGTAAGCCCAATAAGAAACGTTCGTTCCAGTCGACATGTTCTGGATGTAGGATGCAGGATTTGATGATCAAGGCAGAGAAAACAGGCATCGGACAAGGACCTCCGCACCCAGGTGATGTAATGCGTAAACCGCAGCCGTGATGGGAATCTTGCATGATTGGCATGTCGGGCCTAAGGTTAACGGTGTCGGCACGGGTGTCGATTAAAATAAAATAAAACGGGATTGAATTATAGGTACCTCCGTATGTATCAGTGCTGCTGGAATCTGTAGGCCACTCAGCCCAACAAAGACGTTCGAGTCAAGATGTCTCGCAAGGGGTTGAAGGTCAGACAACATGTAGGTTAGGAAGGACCGAATAACAATCTCATCTCATAGTAGACTTTGTCCAGGCGGGTGCGATAGTGTCGAGTACGCACAAATGTCATGAGCTCAAGCAAGGTAACGGATACAACGGCGTCTCGTCTTACTCATGGTTGACACTGAGCTTAGACGATGGGTGGCGTAGAGTGGGTAATACCTTGGTAACGTTACAGTATATTTAAAGTACACTTTAGCTGATCCCGGAGTACTCGTACTTACCTTACCTTATGTTCCGGCCCCACTCCTGCTTTAGCCCTAAATAGGTACTTTAGGAAGGTTGTCCTGTAGGCACTTTAGTCCTGTAGCAGACACACAGACCTCCAGAAGTCCACACCCAGGATCTACCTATTTACTTCTTAGATGCATTGGGTTGTAACAACAACTCGGTTGCTTTGATGTGGAACCCGCACGGTTGTAACCTGCTAAGATTAGGGCCAATGAGTTTTAAATTGGGAATGGCCTCAGGTCAGACCGAGGCGAGGTCTCAGCACATCGTCCATGCTTATCCGATGTTTGGCCGCAGGACTCCTGGCATATGCGGCACTTCTGGCGTCTACTGAGTGGAGGTCTGTTGTAGGCACGAGTGGAGCTGACTGACCACGGAGAGGTAGGCATATCACAAAGAAGTATGCGGTTGTCCATCCTCCCTTGTAGCTGACTGCCTTGAACCTGACACACGCGCGAAGAGCTTGAGAAGCACTAATATCGAAGGAACCGTCGAGAGACGCTGTCCATTAGACTGTGGGTCGCTGAAGCCTGACGTACAGTTTTGTCTCTTTCACGGGAGGCATGATCCCCGGATTCGCAGAGATATGGTCAATTTTCGGTGGTCGCCGTCTTTCCTCGCTTCCTCCGCTCAACACCTTGATATCAAAGCGGTGGAGTACCGTGGCAACAAAACCCAAAATCTTCCATTTTGCGAGGAATCGCCCTAGACAGTGCGTTACACCGCCAGCAAATGGCTTGTAAATTATGCTTTTTTTCAAGCTTGTGTCCTTCAAAAATCTTTCGGCGTCAATGTGACCAAAAATTGCCGCCAAAAGCGCTCTCGCTGTAATGAACCTGCCTGATCTGGGTCATGATCGGATTGCCGGGCTGAAGCACCTTGGTCCCAATGAGTGTGGGCAAGGTGACTTTGCGGACAGATACCGATCCGAAGGTCAGGCGGAGAGTCTCCTCTAGGATTGGACTCAAGCGCGGGCAATCATCATACCTATGGCGGTTATTGACAGTGTCGCCTTCGAATGCGGGTTTAACTTCTGCTTTGATCGCATCGAGGAGACCCTTGTCACATAATATGTAGCTTAAAACCCAGAAGCTGAACCTATATGCGTTCAGGTTCGCTCTGACACGAGGTTAGCATATCATGCACGGTGAAGCTGCCTGAGATGTCTGCACACATATGCCCAGAAGAGCATGAATGCGACCGACGACATGTCGTTGACCCCAACGTCCGCCATCTTTTTCTCCTCCAAGACACTTCTCATCACCCAGGACTCTCCGGTCCTACTCTTCTGAGGATATTTGATGTATTTGACTAGTGTCTTGTATATGACTTCTCTTCTGTTGTACAGGCATTGGGCTGCAAGCTTCGGGTATGGGAACAAGAGCATCTCCCACGCTTCTTCAGTAAAGTCAATCATCATCTGTGTAATACGGGGCTCATTTTCATATATGTGGCTATCATACATGGATCGTGTTGTCAAGTCGACTAATAGCTCCGCGCAAAAGTCCATGAGTTGAAAGTAATTGCTGCTGGTGGTATGACGACTGGATAGCCGTTTCCAAGACAAAGACCCCTGGACAAGCCCAAGGAGCTTGGCACTAAAATCGTCCAAACCAGGCTCAGGCAAGCATTGCCGTCTGTAGAATTATTCTGACAGGTGAACGATCGATTTGTTCTGCGGATTTGAAGGGCTTGCGTATCTGGCATCTCCAGGCCTGGGATCTTTACAAATCTTTGGTAAAGCCGAGGGTTCTACTCCAAACTTGAGTAATAGCTCGAACACGAATCCATCCCAAGAGAAGTTGGTTATTTTGTTATAAACGTCGGCAGCGTGCTTGGCAGACGCCACAACATGAAGCGTTTGGCCGCCTAGAGTGATAACAAAAGGCTCGTCGCTGCCATAAAGCGGCCGGCCAGGAGCGTCAGTGCCAGAGGCACACTCGTTGCGAAGTCGGAAAGCATTCTTATTTCTTTTGCCAAAGTAACATGTGAGATTTATAAGTCATTCGCATTCGACAAGGAAGAAAAACCAAAGTGCAATCAATGGAATATTTTGTAAAAGTCGCTGCACCCAATTCTCGACCCTCTTTTCAGCCCTTCCTAGGCCTGCGCTCCCTCGTTGGTTGCCCTGCCTCAACCTGCATGAGGCATTTTGTGGGCTGACGAAGCGACGTAGCTTCCCATTCGCTGCTAGTGATTCTCAACCATGTAGCCGCAGCTCAGCTCGAAGTGATTGCTTGGAAAGGAGAGGAACATGTTTGGAGCCGATTCTAATTGATCTCCGAGTCATGCGAAACGACAAAGTCACTTCTGCACGACCTGACATGGCCTAAACGATGGATTGTATGAGCGACCCTGAAGTGTGGGGCACAATTGCTAATAGGCACATGCTTTTCATGTCGACCGTTAACTGAGTCCCGTATGCCCTAGTCCTGTTTTGGGAGCGCAAAGATCCTTCACGCGTAATTTCGGTGGCAACTCTGTTGCCCATCAATGAAAAGACAGTCAATCCTACGCCAAAAACTCGGATAAACACCTGGGACGGAGGACAATGCGTGGACTTAAGTTCTCCTGCCACGGAAGAGCGTTTAAGCTGGGAACCATTGCGCATCTCAGATGCCAACTACTAATGCCCATTCCCTTCTCCCTTCTGCTGGGTGGCAATGGCATCCCGTAGTCGTGGCATGTAATCCGCACTGTATGCACTATCCACAAATTCGTAGAATTTCTCCACCTTGCGGCCATCCTCCGTCATATGCAAAATGAGCGTGTATTCATTGTTGTACGGGCCCAACGCAGTCGTAGCCATGCTCGAAGCACGCAACACAACCTTTCGAGCTGCTTCATCCACAATGGTGTCGTGGACTGTCACATGGAAGTTTTGGAACGCGGGCATTATGGGGACGAAGTAGGCGGCATATTGCTCGTTGTTGAGGGGTGGACGGTTGAGGGAGGAGGGAAGGATATATTGAATGCAGTTGGGGGCTCGAAAGGACATTACTGACTCAGGTGTCCAGGTGTTGTAGCCTTCGATGGCTTCTTGAGCCGTGGAGGAGAGTATCGCTCGAGACATTATAGTTATTCGGATTTGATCTTTTTCCACGGGTCGCTGAGCGAGGGTAATTTGCTAGCTGATGTAGTAGCTTGGTGCGGCTGAAATCGAGTAGGTGGGACCGTAGAATAACGATAAGACGGCATCAGCGAGGGTACTTCAGCACTTCACTAGATGAACACCCTTCGAAGTACCTATGTAAGACCACAGCGGGATGGGGATGAGACCACCGGAGTTACAACTTTAGCGCTAAAATACAAATCGCGCTAACTAACTTACTCGTAGGCGCGTCGCCCAAATTTCGCATCTAAAGAAAACGCGATTCTGAAGCGTTCTCAGTCCAGTCAAACAACATGCCTACGGCGATCACGCCTCGCAGGCGTTCGCGAGATGATGTCGAAGTTGACGAGGAGGGCAGCCTCTCTCCAGACCTCATCCCCTCCTCACAACCCGAGTTACCTAGCAGCAAAAGAGCCCGCCTTACCAATGGCAATGCGTCGTCTTCTGCGCTGAGGGGCGCGCCCCTCACCAATGGTTACCACTCTCAATCGAGCGTGTTGCAAAGAGAGACGCTGCAATCTCGACATGCGCGGAAGAAGTATCAACCTGGGTCTATTGTGCGGGTCCAGCTCCAGAATTTCGTCACATACACCGCTGTGGAATTTTTTCCAGGACCGAGTCTAAACATGGTCATTGGCCCTAATGGTACGGGAAAGAGCACCTTGGTATGCGCGATATGTCTGGGACTGGGGTGGGGACCGCAGGTGAGTCTACAAGAGCACATAGTTCGGCAGAAGGACGCTGACAAGCCGTAGCATCTTGGCCGAGCCAAAGAGGTATCCGAATATGTCAAACACGGATGCCAAGAGGCCATGATCGAAATTGAGCTCGCAAAGGATGGAAAGCGGTTCAAGAGCAACATTATCATACGTTGTACGATCAAACGCGACGGCAACAAGACCGTCTTCTCGGTCAACGGCAAGCCGCAAGGAAAGAAAGCGGTCATTGAGCTCTGCAGGTCCCTTTCGATCCAGATCGACAACCTCTGTCAATTCCTGCCGCAAGACAAAGTCGTCGAATTTGCAGCCATGACTCCAGTGGAGCTGCTGCGGTCGACTCAGAGGGCTGTGGCGTCGCAGGATATGATCGATATGCATGAAAGTCTGAAAGACCTTCGGCGCAACCAGAAGGATATTCAAGCCAAGAATGCTGCTGATCAAGAGCAGCTCGACAATCTTGAAGGCCGACAGCGGTTGCAGGAGGCCGACGTCGAACGCATGCGCGAGCGCGAACAGATAGAAAACCATGTGAGAATGTTGGAAGCTGCGAGGCCATTCGCTGAATATCGGAGCCTGAGGGCTGCCCATGGGCAAGCCAAAGAGAAGAGAAAAGAAGCACAAAAAGAGCTTACAAGGCTGGAAAAAGAGGTCGAGCCATCACTCCGAGCTGCCAATGCAAAAGAACAATACAAGGCGCAAATTGCGGCTGTCGTGACCCAGCGAAAGAGTGTCATCAACCAAACCGAGCGACACGCCGACGCCATTGATAAGAAGTTCAGGGACCTACAGGACAAACATGATGAGCTTGTAGCCGCTGATTCGGCGGAGAAGAGCGGTGGCAAAAAACATAGGCAGGAGATTGTCAGGCTGGAGGGAACCATTAACCAGCTGAAGCGACAGATGGAGGTGGAGCCTGCAGAACTTGACGTTCAAGCGTACAACAGACGCATACGCGAAAAGCGCGATGCTGTGGACGACAGCACAACCAAGGTCTCGGAGCTAAAGAAACATCAAGAGGAGCTGAAGCGACGCGGTCAAGACAAGAATTATCGAATCCAGCAAGCAGAAAACGAGTTGGCCCAGTTGGACTCTCAAGCTGGAAAGCAGAAATCCAAACTTCAAACTCTGTCACGCGACACTTACAAGCTATGGGACTGGGTACAACAGAATCAGAATCAATTCGCGAAGCCTGTCCTTGGACCGCCAATCGTAGAGTGTACAGTCAAGGACCCCAAATACGTGGATCACATAGAATCCTTGTTCCAAAACGTTACGATGACTTCATTCACCGTGCAGACTAGGGACGACTACAAGAAGCTTTCAGACCAAGCCCACGACCGCATGCATCTTAAAGAGATCAATATCAGAACAATGTTCGACGGACTCGATCATTTCCGTCCACCAGTCAATCCCGAGCAGATGAGACGATTCGGATTTGAAGGGTGGGCACTGGACTACCTCCATGGCCCTGAGCCTGTACTGGCTATGATTTGCGCAGAGATACACATTCACGAGGCCGGTATTGCCTTGCGAGACACCACGTCTCAGCAATATGAGCTGTTGCACAACAGTCCAATACAAAGCTGGGTGACCAGCAAGTCGTGCTACAAAATCTCCCGGCGCCGTGAGTACGGGCCTGGCGCGACGTCCACTCTAGTCAGAGATACGAGAAGAGCTAGTGTATGGACGGACCAACCAGTAGACCTGACAGCGAAACGAGAACTCCAAGAGAATATTCAAGGCTGGACCGAAGAAGTGGCTTCGCTTCAAGCGGAAATTGATGGAGACCAAAAGAAGATCCTAGCATATCGGAACGCAATAAATACTAATAGCGAAGAAGGCGTATGTTTGTCTGCAGACCCAGACGCGTGGAGTACTATCGCTGACCTTTTTTCTTCAGAAATCTATCTCAGCCGAAAAAGAGGCCAAGCAGAAAGTCTTGGGAGAGTTCAAAGCTCTTCCAACGAAGCTCGGTACGTCGTCTGAAGTCTTGGCCTCTCTGCTTCTCTGACTTCCAGGTAGCTGCCCAAGAAGCGAAACTAGCCACCGCCCAAAACGCTTTAAGTGGTATCAAAGGGCGATTGAGAGAAATTATGGAACAGCAAGAAACGATTGCATTGGAGAGAGGAGACATAGCATTGGATTATGCCGTGCGTCTCTTATTTTCTCAGTATGAGAGCAGCACTGACAAAGTACGTAGGACGCTGTCGAAGCAATTAGGGTCACCCACGATGATCTCCACGAAGCAGAGATCATGCTCATAGAAGCGACTTCTGACTTTGAAATTTTAAGAGAGCGAAACAGTTCCGTACAAGAGCTTCTCGAAGACCAACGACGCCAACTCGATTCACTGGTTAGCGAGACCGAAACTGCGCAAAAGAAAGCAAAGGTTGCCCTTGAGAAATGCACCCGCCTCTTGGCTGGGGTCGAAGACGAACTCAAAAGCTTCCTCCTCGGGCTACCCGCGGAGCAGACGACAGAGCAACTCGAGGACGAGATCGAAAGCGAGAAAGCGAGGTTGGAGCTTATGCATGAGGGTAACGGTGGTGTGATTAGGGAGTATGAGCAGAGGAAGAAGAAGATCGATGCTCTGGCTGCTAGACTTGAGGAGATCAAGAACGCCTCCTCCGAATTGGACAACAGGATCAAAGAGCTCAGGGATCAGTGGGAGCCAGAGCTCGACTCGCTCATTGAGAAGATCAGCAACTCTTTCTCGCTGAACATGGAGCAGATCAGCTGCGCTGGGGAGGTTGGCATCCACAAGGACGAGGACTTCGACCAGTGGGCCATACAGATTCGCGTCAAGTTCAGGTATATCCTAGCCTATCCTCCCCTCACCCCTGAAGCAAACCTGGCAACTGACTCCCATCGTCAGAGAATCCGAACCCCTAACGACCCTAGACTCTCACCGCCAATCCGGCGGCGAGCGCGCCGTCAGCACCATTTTCTACCTCATGTCCCTGCAAACCCTAACCCGCTCTCCCTTCCGCGTCGTCGACGAAATAAACCAAGGCATGGACCCCCGCAACGAACGTCTCGTCCACAAACGCATGGTCGGCATCGCCTGCGACATGCTCGACGGCGTGCCTCAACAATCCCACCCCCTCGAAAACGGCCACAACGACGTTGATGCAGATGGCGAAGAAGACAGGGAGGATACCGCGGCGGGCCAAAGCAGAGGAGGCTCCCAGTACTTCCTCATCACGCCGAAACTCCTCCACAACCTGACCTACGAGCGCGGCATGCGCGTTCTCTGCATCGCTTCGGGCGAGTACATGCCGTCTGATCGCTCGAGGGTGGATTTCAAAGCCTGTGTGGATCTAATGCGAGGGCTTAGGGCGCAAGGTATCGTTACCGCTGCTGCTGCTTGATGATGGATGGATGGATGGATGGATGGATGGAGCTAGCTAGCGCTGTTCTATTCTAGGCTGCTGGAGCTGAGCGGCATGATTTATTTGGATTCGATCAGGCGAGCCGAGGTGGCTTGTTGGGACGAGATTACCCAGTATGTACGTATCGTAGGCGAATCACTTGTCAATAAAAGCAATCAGTCTGTGGAAACCGTTAAAGCGAACTGGCATATACCAACAGGACGAGGCGTCATTCATCTCCGCTTTTTATTAACTTTGTCCACTCCACGAAGTACACATACATACATACATATCAGATCATATCCCCACCAAACCCAATCCAGCAATCCAGCAATCCAACTCGGAGCGTCGTCAACCGTCGACCCTGCACGACAACATCACCGCCTAATTCCGTGCGGGCACCTGCCTACCTACCTATCTACCTACCTACCTACCTACCTACTTACCTACTTACCCACCCACCTACCCACTTATCCACCTACCCACCTTATCCCATCCGTCGATCCATCAAGACAATCCATGCAAAAAGAAAGCAGTGCAATTTCCAACCGCAAACACTCCAGTCGGAAAAAGGCATAGCTTAATTCCATCTTAACAGCGACGGAGAAGAGTGGGCCAGAACGTTATTCGAGGCCGTAGATACGAGTACCTCGGGTGCGAGGTCTGGGCCGGCCGATCGAAGCTGGTAAGTAGCTGTATACAGCAAGAAGACTCGCTCATGCAGTGGATTTGCGCCTTGCGCCTTGCGCCACTGTACGTTCGGCTACATAGGTACCCCTTGGATGTGCCGTTCGGGTCTGCCAAATATTGATATCATGAAAGCTGGTAGCTAGCTGTATACAGCATGAAGACTCGCTCATGCAGTGGGTTTGCGCCTTGCGCCACTGTACATTCGGCAACATAGGTACCCTTGGATGTGCCGTTTGGGTCTGCCAAAAGTTGATGTCATGATATCATGCATGCTGCACAAAGACAGAGTGTGCCCGTGAAGTAAATCCGCGGAACGTGTTCTAAGGATTTCGGGGGTTGATTTCGGTGCCGTGCACCCCAGATATAGAGGCGTCAGTAGGTAGTCAAGGGAAATGTATAGACAGTTGGGGACAATTGGGGACACGAATAATCTGGTGAAATTGTGTACCTATGGTTATGGTGGGTCTCCAAGTCTACTCGCATTATTCCAGGAAGTGAGCCGTCTCGCTTAGTATTCCCTATCCCTTTCCTTGGGTTCGGGAGGCGCGCACACACACAGTGCCTCCCCCAACGGAAAATCTGGAGATGCTCGGTTGTCTCAATCCAGACATGCTGTGGCCACCCCCTTTCAGATGGTACACGCATATATAGCACGGTCGTTGCTCGTCGGCCATGTGCGGATACGCTGTCGGAGCAAGTGTCGGGGAAGGTGCATCTCATCAAGGTCATCTTTCAATGCTTCAAGCTCGTTCTTGGCGGCATTGACGACGTATTGAAGTTGAGAGAAACAATCTGCAGCGAAAGATGGACCAACACAATGCGAGAGTAGCCTTCATCGCTTCCAGAATTCGACAATTCCACAGTCAGAAGGCACCATGGCGGGTATATCATGGAGGAACGCACTCGACGCGAAAGACATCAATTCAACGTAGTGCTTCCATTGACACCAGCAACCTCTCCCAAGTCCTGACAATCTGCACATCTAAAATGACTGCGCAGGTCGAGCCTAACGTCCCAATGGACGTCTTGGTTCGTGAAACACTTCGATACGGCTTACTTCCTCCAGTCGTGCCGGAGTTCTCAGGTATCACCGTGGGAGGTGGATTTGCGGGGACGGCTGCCGAAAGTAGCTCGTTCAAGTATGGGTTCCTGGAAAACACAGTCAACTGGATCGAGATCATCCTCCCCGATGGCAACGTAACATTAGCCTCAGCAAGCGTCAAACCTGATCTCTTCCATGGCGCAGCGGGGACCTTTGGGACATTCGGCGTACTCACTCTCCTCGAGCTTCAGCTGGTAAAGGCAGAACAATTCATTCAACTCACCTATCACCCTGTGAACAGCATTCGCGAAGCAATCGATCAAACAAGAAAAGCGACAAAAGACCCTACCAACGATTTCGTTGACGGGATTCTGTTGGAGCGAAGTCGAGGAGCTGTGATTACAGGACGTCTGGTCAAAGAAGTTCAACCCTACGTCGCGGTGGAAAGTTTCCGTCAAGCTCGGGACGAGTGGTACTACCTACATGTTGAGCAGCTTCTCGGTAATGCTACCACTCCAAAAACGGAAGTAGTGCCTGTTGAGGATTACCTCTTCCGGTATGACCGTGGTGCTTTTTGGACCGGTCGCTATGTCTTCACTTACTTCGCGATCCCATTCAATCGTTTCATGCGCTGGGCTCTCGACTCTATTATGCATACGGAGATACTTTACCATGGCCTACACGAAGCTGGCTTGGCAAAGGGCAACATAATTCAAGACATCGCGCTACCAATTTCCAAGGCCGAAGAGTTCATCGAATGGGTTGACGAAAACCATGGGATATACCCCTTGTGGCTGTGTCCGCTACAGCAAAACGATCACAAATCCTTTTCTCCTCACATGGCCGGTGCAATAGTGGAGGAGCAACGGCGCAGCCCATGGGAGATGCAGCAGCCAATAACGAGCACTTTTGCAGAGAAAGACGGTGAGACGGCAGATCAACAGGCCGGTTTGCCGAATAGCAGGGAGTTGCTCCTGAACGTCGGTGTCTGGGGCCCGCGACTCCCCAACCCCAACGATTTTCTGGCGGAAAACCGGAAATTGGAGCACAAAGTGCGCGAGCTGGGCGGGATGAAGTGGCTGTACGCGCACTGCCATTACACACTGGAGGAATTCTGGAGCATCTACGACAAGGAACGGTATGACGGATTGCGTGCCAAGTACGGAGCGACGTACCTGCCATCCGTTTACGACAAGACCCGCTTCGACTGGGACGCTGAACCGGCAAGGATTCGGGCGTCTTGGCTGCGGTGGCTATTCAGCTTCGTTTGGTGGATCTGGCCAATTCCGGGCATTTACAGCCTGCTGTGCGTTTGGATGCGGAGCGACTACCTTTCGAGCGCGTAGTTTCCCCGCTTTGTCTTCAGCCGCGCCGATATCTTTCTTATCTTGCTGAGATATTGGGGCTGTGTCCGAATTGAACGGTACATTTTGGTCCACGGGTATGAAATCGAGTCATGCAGCCGGTCGCTTTTGCTAGGTTCATGGAGTGCTGCTTTCCCTCGCTGGTCTGATACGTTCAGCCTCGACCTCCCCCATCTTTCCATCCTTGGTCTCCTCTAGCCCGTCCCTGAAGCGCTTGCAAACGTCCTTTTTTCACATACTTTCACCCTTTCCTACAGCGATACGAGGCATAGCATGCATAGCAGCTGAGAAAAGCATCGTAGTCCATCTTTCGAGGTATCAAACTAACTGCGAAGGCAGGGTCTTTGCTGACAGCCTCCATCCATGTATCAATCTGCTGAAGTATCAGAAGTTTATCATACCCTCCTGTCTCAATAAGTTAGTAGTAAGTCAGTGCTTGCTAGAAGGCCAAAACCCACTCTCACTCTCGATATCACCCTGTGTCTTTATGTCCTTGGCCGTTCCCGCCTCGAGCACTTCCTTCCTCCCGTCTCTCTGCGTTGCAGGCTCGCTTCCCCTAGAAACCCACATTTTGAACTCCACAGACTCCTATCATTTGTTGGCCGAGTAGAAGCAACCGGATGAGCCCAAGGGCAGTATTTCCGGTATTCCACATTCAGGTGTGGTTTGGGGGCTTTGGGCTCGGGAACTCTTGTCTTGGCATTCAGAGCTTCGGAACACAAACACCCGAACCTCCGTAGCGTCTTGGCTGCCACAACGGCTAATCCTGTTTGAGGTTTTGAGCTCTGTGACTTTTGGATTTGGACAGTTGGCATAGCTGTACGAGGAGAAATGTTGAAATGTGTAGCCCGCACGCATTCTTCACCTTTTCCAAACATCAAATTTGGGTTCGATCTGCGCTTTGGGGGATAGGCTGTTTGAGATATTGGCATTATGTCTATGCTATTGGAAATGCCTGAAAGCATCTGGGTGTCTCGCTGCTGGAGGATTTAGGTCGCTGTTGTGACTTTTATCAATGTCGTCTAACTAGCGATATGTCACGATCTGTCTGCTATCGCTTGTGTGTATCGCCGTCCATATGGTAGTAGGTAACTGGTACCAGCTGTTATGACCTTCATCAATGACATCTATCGAGAACATTTCATTCGTTGGGAATACTCACGATCAACCTTGCTGACCTCAGCCTTCTCATGCCTCATTCGTGACTTTCCTCCAGCCTTCAGACAGATCTCAGACAGCGGAATTCGCAACGCCAGCGCCAGAAGCTCCGTAGCGGTATCCCAACTACTGCTCGTCACGTTATTAGTCAACATGCCCAAATCATATGTGCCAAGGCCACGAGCAGGTAGATCTCCACCATCGCAATGACCAAGTCGTCGGTGTATCAGGCGTAGCCGACGGCCTCAACGCGTTTTCGCAATACGACGCAGCCAGAGTCCGCCAGGAAAGGGGGGAGGACGGCGTTGTGGTACGGTTTGTTGCGGAGCAGTGATGGGTAGCAGTCGGATGCTTCAGGTGGAGTCTTCAACCCCTATCGGAAAAGATTGGGCTGAGTGGTCATAGAAGAGGGCTCCAAAGGCACGGCGACTACCGTAGCGGGAAAGACAGTTGGCGAAGAGATGACTGACGCAAGAACGGGTTCCACAAGCGGATTCCTGTTGCGGTTGCTGCAGTTCCTTCGGTTCCATCGGTCAGCGTCTGTGTCCACGGGATCAGGCGCGTTCCACCTAGATTGGCTCTATGCGCGCATGGCATCAAGAAGACTGGCCAGACCAATCTCTGAGTACAGGCGTTCAAGGATACTAAATCGTTTAGACTGATCGCTGCAGTCCTCACAAGGCGCCAAGAGTGTGAAATTCTGGATCCAACTTCCGCAAATTGTGATCAGACGACGATACCTGCGTGCTTCAGCACTAGAGGCGTCCAAGTCGGTCTCGCATCCCGGCCCACACCTTGCTCGACTGGGTGAAAAGACAACGCCGCGTCCTTTGAGAGGAATAGTATGCGTACGTCCCAAGTCACTTCGCCAGAGAACCCGGATACGCTGATCGAACATCCGACAATAGTCTACAAAGTCTTCGCGGAAAGTGTAGGAGAATGCCGCCACTCGCAGGGCAGATTATTCCAGTCCAGCATCCCGCTACCAAACACCTCTGCTCCATCCCATCTCACCATTAAGCCAAACGCGAATCACCTCCCAACGAAATAAGTGAGCATGCGCACCACCTACCCACCTCTCGCCCCCAAACCCAACCTCAACCTCAACATCTCGTATGTATCCCCTCCGAAGCATTCCGATCCCTCGTCAGAGCCGTCCCATCTAGCTCCGCATGGCTGGTCCGGAGTTGAGTCGCTGGGATGAGCATACGGCGTTTCTCGCGGCCGGTACGTGCTGGATCTGTGTTTGCGGTAGCACAGTGGCTGCTAGGACGATCGGTACTGGTGCGTTGTCAGGAGGTTTGAGCTCGGGGTTGAGGAGGCGAGGCGAGGCCAGGCGAGGCTGGCGTGTTTGTTGGTCGGGGTTTCGTCAACTATCGTCTGGTCTTTGCAGCGGATCGCTAGCCTAGGCTTAGGTTTGCTGTAGGGTAGCGACGGGACAGCGTCGGCGTGAGGTTGTTTTTGCTGGTTGGGGCTCTTCTCAGAGGAGATCTTAGAAGATAATAACAGGTAATACTTCCGGGTTGTTGCGCGGGATTGACATGATAAGGGATATTTCGGTCTTAGCTCTGAAGGTGGTATTTATTTACAGTTTTACTACTACTACATCCTGCTCATCATGGAAAGCCGCGAACCGCTGCGTAACAGTATCGAGTAAAATTCAAAAAAAAAAAAGGTTTCCAATAAATAAAGAAGACCAGTCTCAATCCTTGTGCTTGGGGCTCAGCATCAGCTCCGGTCGGACATGTTTGTCGAAGTCTTCTTCGCTCAATGCCTTCAGCTCCATGGCGCTCTCCTTCAACGTCAAGCCCTTCTTATGGGCGTTCTTCGCGACCTTCGAGGCCGCGTCGTAACCGATCACCGGATTCAAACAGGTGACGAGCATCAGACTGCATCCTCTTGATTAGCTGAAGAGTCAATTATGCGAAAGAAAGGTTTCATAATCACCTCTGGTGCAAGAGTGTGCTGATTCTCTCTTCGTCCGCTTCTAGACCTGCGACGAGGTTCTTCTCGAAGCTCCTCATGCCGTCGCTAAGGATCCTGATGCTGTGGAGTAAGTTCCTGATCAGGACGGGCTTGAAGACGTTGAGCTCGAATTGGCCGTTCATTCCGCCAATAGTCACGGCCGTGTGGTTCCCAATCACTTGAGCGCACACCATGGTCAAAGCCTCGCACTGTGTAGGGTTGACCTTGCCGGGCATGATGGATGAACCAGGCTCGTTCTCCGGCAACTTCAACTCCCCCAGCCCGCAACGAGGGCCGGAACCTAGATAGCGAATGTCCTGCGCGATTTTGAACAGTGAAGTGGCTACCGTGTTCAGAGCCCCTGAGGCTTCAACAATCGCATCGTGTGTAGCCAAAGCCTCGAACTTGTTTGGCGCAGTCTTGAATTCGGCTCTTGTCATTTTGCTAATCTCCTCCGCTATGGCTTCAGCGAAACCTTCAAATGTATTTATGCCGGTGCCCACTGCTGTTCCTCCTTGTGCAAGCAGTCGAAGATGAGGCAGGGTGTCTTGCACGCGCTCAATACCTCGTTCCAACTGCGCGACGTAACCCGAGAATTCTTGGCCTAGGGTTAAGGGTGTAGCGTCTTGGAGATGTGTGCGTCCTATCTTGATGATGTGCTCAAACTGTTGACTCTTGGCTTGTAGTGCTGCCTTGAGGCTTTCCATTGCGGGTATGAGGGATTCCGTGATCTCGAGGACGGCAGCTACGTGCATGACGGTGGGGAAGCTATCATTCGAGGAAGCGGACATGTTCACGTGGTCGTTAGGGTGTACGGGCTTCTTCGAACCCATTGTGCCCCCTAGTATTTCAATGGCACGATTCGAGATGACCTCATTGGCGTTCATATTCGATTGTGTTCCCGAGCCAGTTTGCCATACCACGAGGGGGAAGTGATCGATGAGCTTTAGCGAAGCAACCTCTTCGGCCGCTTGCTGGATTGCTTTCCCAAGCTTGGGATCTTGATAGCGCTCAGCTAAAGCCTCTCTCGAGATCGACGACGAAATTACCGAGCCCAAAATTCATGTTTACCGTCGCTGCTGCTCCCTTTAGTATGCCGAAGGCTCTGACAACCGGTGGGGGCATTCGATCTTGAGGCTGATTGATCTTGAAGTTCTCCAGCGAGCGCTCCGTTTGCGCTCCCCAGTACTTGTCAGATTCGACTTGTACTTCGCCAAAGGCATCGGTTTCAGTTCGTGTAGACTATATCCAGATATTATTAGCGCTACAACCTTGACGACAGTCCCAGAGACCGGGAAACACTCGAATGAAGGAATAGCGTACCATGTTGAGACGCTGTAAGAAGGACCGATTGCTCTTTGTGAACGAGGTCGATGATATTATATGCCTCGGGGCTGGTCTTCGTAGCGATTGCAGAGCCTGTGTTGAGTTAAAGATGGAGCGCGAAAGCATGTTGGAGTCTCGGAACGAGTGAACACGGTCAAGGATGGAGGAGGTGCCTCGCTGGGGCTCTACAAGCCTCCTTCGAACTCGAGATCTGTTTTGGAGCCTCGGAGGTTTGACTATGGCGCCAAGACCAGACATTCGGAGATGACATGGCAAAAGCGACACCTCCCGAGTCCGAGATCTTCCGACTCGTTAAAAAAAAACATAGACAAAAAAAAAGCGAGCACTTGCACTTCGTAAGATGGGCAAAAATGGGCATATGTAGTCCCATTGCTTCGTTACTTTTATTGTTTGAGGCTTATCTAAAATCATACAATTGTTCAAATGTAGCAGGTTGCTTTCGAAGGTCAGGTGTCCCACGTGCTTTATGGTGCCCAGCGGTACCGTCTACAAATGCTGGAAAGGACACCTGGATCTTTGGGCCACTCGGATCCTCTACGGTATGGCTTGTGGGGCTGTTGTGCACGGACCTGATGACTTATCAGGATCCGAGTTCACTCGTTCAATAAAGCCTTCTGTTACCCAAAGGTATTACTCCAGCATGCCGTCCCCGCTTTCAAGTACGCGTGGTCAAGCCTTTTCATGCTCATACGTTCGCGCTCGTCCTCGTCAGCCCCTTCTGTCGGTCAGTAAATCTCGACGCTCTGTAAGGAAGAGGATCCACAATTAAGATCCTCATTTGGCCTCGATCATTCAGAAAGAGTGGCCACTCTGACAGGGAAGACTCTCTTGTTCAGGTACTGATTCGTGGATATCAAACTACTCATTCCTTTCCCGCGATGTCAGTGGTCCTTGGAGAAGTATTAGACAGTCCAAAAAACCGAGGGTGATGCGAAATATGTCGCGGTCTGATGATCTGTACCACTTTGATTATCCTTCTCTCAGGCCCCTTGTCTAACAGGTTGTCCCATTTTAGAGTGTTCGTATACAACAGCCTCCACGGAACAGCCTCCACGGACCCCGTTGACATACTTCTCCCATTCGAAGATCCGTCGAAATCAACAATGATACGAAGAGAGCGGCGACAGGGACGTTAGATCTGATTTGTAGGAATACTTCCAACGCGGCGAAAGAGGTCATTGAACAAGTATAGCAAAGACAGTCGCCAGCTCACGTATCCACCGAAAATGAAGGGACACTCAGGCACACCTGTTGGCGTGCTTGGGCTGTGGAATGCTACCGCAGACACGGCAATATTTGGGAACAGCTCATATACAGCGCATGTGGCTGGGTGCCTTTAGCATGAAACAATCATGAGTGGTGCCTACCTAGGGCACAGACAATCGTATATTTGTTGTCTTACTGCCTGTTTAAATTCGTGCATTGCTGGGACCCGAGATAGGCAGACACAGGAAACCAACCAAGTCCGTCCCATCATGGTCAATTCAACATAGCTCATATAGATTTGCAGTCTACTGACGGGGCAATGTGGTGAAGTATTGCCCAAAGTGAACCTGGTTGGAGGCAAGTCGTTGCCTGCACATAACTCAGCCTCCCCAACAAGGGAATAAGCTTGAAACGTGCAATGCGGCGCATCATCGGCAGCCTAGCAGGATCTTTCTCTAGAGTGCGAGGAGGCTCTGGAGACAGTCATATGACGATGATGATGGTGAGATTTTTCGGCGGTTCTCGGCGGGGTGCTTGACGGGGCGGGGGCTGTTGTTGCCTTTGAGTCATCGTCGCTAAGCAGTTTGGCCCAATCATCGACAGGTCACCCGAGTGCGCCAATGAGGATTTCCGTGCTGGCGCGGGGCACAATGCTTGCATGATCTCGAATGTCGAGCTGAATTCCTCCCTTCACGGTGCAGGGCCCAGGCGTGTCGCACAGTCCACCACCAAGAGCATTCACAACAAGAGTTGCGTATAGAGGCATGAGAGCAGAATTGCGATCCAAGCTTGAAGCCCGGAGAAGAAAGTTGATTTTGAGAAGATGAAAGTTATGCAGGGTATTTTATTATTAGCCTGGTTCTGTGGAGCTGCTCAGCCCGTTTGGAATTCAAATGATTGGTTGCCACTGTGAAAGTTACGCTAGTGCTGAACAGTATGCATAAATCGGAATAAGAAATCCAAATTCTTCCCCGGAGGTCGGGCCACGAAACCCTTCATCCCAAGTTTCCCAACCTTGAATCCATCGTCAGCAAGACTTCTTCTGCAATATCTACCCTCACTCTTTTGTGTGTTGATGTCAAGTAGTCTGTAAATTGTTGTAACAGAAGCGAGCGCAAGATGCTCGAAAAGCGCCTGTTAAATATAGACAGACGAATGGTGAAGAAATAAATTTAAAAATTAAGGGATAGTTAAGGGGATAAGGAAATTGGCGCTGAGATGACGGACAGGTGGCCAACAGCTCTGACTCAAGCAAGCTCTTTCCCTCCCCCCCCAAAAAAGGTCCCCCCCCTTCCCCCAAAAGTAAAATCCGAGCTGCTCGCTGCTTTCCATCACAACGACAACAACAATAATGAACTGGCAATACCCTGTTTTACGATAGCAAGAAATTGTTCTGCAACGTTCTTCAATGTTCATTTGGCTAAGCTCTCCGCTCCTAAAATTTGGTATTCTGTATCATTATTATTATTATTCTTATTCCCTTTCCTTTGGCGTTTATGCTTTGAAGTTGTGAAGAAACTTGCGCCCCAAGCAAGCTGCCTCAAGCCTGTGAGTAACAATGGCAACCCTGAAAGAAGCAACAAGCAGACCGCGAACGGCAAGAGCAAGACTCATAGCTGACCGTCTGCTATTATTGCCGTCTGGGACAGTAGAACAGTCACTCCTGTTATTTCCAGAGTCGCCACCTATTTGCCTCCGATCGTCTCACTGACTTTCCCTGCCTATTCCCGCCACCCCTACAACCGGCCACTACCAACTACAACGCCTCCAATTTCACCAGCCTACAAATTCACTTACACCTTCAAAATACTACATTGTCGACTCAGTCTCAATCATCAATCCCAATACACACGAGATACCTGCCGGTAGTCCAAGCGTACACAGCTTGGGCGAAGCCAACGCGTTCGCCCTGTGTCGGTTAAGCTCAGCAGCAGTCAAAATGTACTTCTCTTTCAGTAACTCGCCCAAGGCCACCGGTATTACAAAGTCCATCGCAACCGTCTCAGAACCAGATCGAGGTGTTAGTGGAGTACATTGAATCAGTATTCCGCCACCACACGAATTGCTTCCTCCTCGCGACAGCTCTGTTCGCGAGGCTCATATCACTGCACTTGACTTCGCTGTCACTGTGTATCGACGGTTTCTCGCGATTGGAAAATTGTATACTCGGTGGCTTTGGGCTTTACGAGAATTGCATCACCTGTTCTCAGACCACCCAGCCAACAAACATTTGCCTGGTCAAAGGTGCTTAGGCAAGGTGTCCTGGAGCCTGGATCCAATAACACGTCTGAGTCAATCGTGGATCTCATCTAATATCTACCCTTCGTCGTCCATATTATTGAGACTGGAGTACGCGAAAGGAGATCTGCTTTGCACAACACTGCCGGACTGACCTTGGAGAACTCCAAAAAATCTTTCGAAGCACCTCTGTGCCCCAGGAGCGACATTTGCCCCCTGACTCATCATTTCTTTGAACACTGACATATCAACCCGTCTTGCCTGCTCGGTACCCACTTATCTTTCGACAACCTTATCGGCTTTCCTACAATTTTCTCTCATGGCCATCGATACAGATCTCGATGCATCTGCGTCACGGCCGCTCCACATCTCTACCAAGAACTGCCCCTACAGCCCTTCACTCGCCTCAACAGCATCTTCGTCCTCCTCATCGGTCTTCTCTCTGGATGCCCCCTCGTCTCAGAGCTCCGTCTCGTCCGCGGCTGGCTGGTCGAGCTCCGCATGGAACAGCGAGAATGAAAGTGAAAATCAGTACTTCACAAGTCGTCACGTCTCACAACAAAGTACTACAAGCTCATCGGAGGAAGATTTCATTCATACATCATGCCTGGCTGGCTCTCGACCACGAGCTCAATTACCCGCTGAAGCGGTTGCTCTTGAGTCTCGCCAGCACCCGAGGCGAACACAACGTCTCAACTCCTACGAATCTCAGGATGGGAAAATTGTTTCGTCATGCCCTCGACCACCACCATCTTTGGTGCGACAAAGTGAGCGGAAAGAGAATTTTGTCGACAGCCTTGTTGGTAAGCTAACGTGCCGGATAATTTAAGGACGACCCATATGCTGACGGAGGACCTCCTCCAGACACCACAACCCAGATGATCGAGACCATATGGCCCCTATCTGTCTTATCCTGCGGCCGAGACAGTATTCTTGGCGGCAAACAGCAGAATTTGATAGGTCTTCGGGTATTCGTGCAAGAAGTATTGAGGCGATCGAAGACCAGCTATTCTACACTGCAGGTGGCTCTTTATTACCTGATACTGATACAATCTTGCATACCCAGGCATGATTTTACCATGGAACAGTCGGAGGACTCTCCCGCATGCCGATCTATGCAATGTGGCCGACGAATGTTTTTGGCAGCTCTTATCTTGGCCTCAAAATACCTCCAGGATAGAAATTTTTCGGCTCGGGCTTGGAGCAAAATCTCTGGACTGCAAACGTGCGAAATCAATTCGAATGAAATGGCTTTCCTCTCCGCAGTCAATTGGAAGCTTCACATACCTCAGCCCGTCTTTGACAGATGGACGGACATCGTACTGAAGTACTCCCCATCTGCTCAGGTCAACACGCCGCCCAGGTCGTCCCCGATGTCGCCTCATAATTGGAAGTCTATTATTCCACTCCTGACGCCGGAGCTCGACACTCTCGACTTCGGATCCGCGGAGGTGTCACATGACTCCGGCTACAACTCTCCAGGATCTGATATGAGTCCACCACCCAGACCTTTCCGTGAAGAACTGTCACCGTGCTCTGAATCAAATGAGATGACACCTACGAATCCATACACCGTGCCGAGAGTATCCGAGCCAACGCCTCAGGATGGTAAGACTGGCGAACCGAAAATGCCGCCGTTGCCCCACTTAGGATCTCTGCCTACCCCACAAATGACCCCTCAGACTGGCACCTTTTGTACTCCTGCAGTGAGTTCTTCGGGCCTTTGTTCTCGTCGATCATCGATGAGTTACGCAATGGCCCAAATCCAAAACGCCTGTCTGGCAAGGTCTACTCTAGACAATCCCCACCAGTGGAAGCCAAATGCGCCTGCTCCATTCCCAACCTCCGCACGTCGATCATCATGGGCGAGATCCGCTTCCACCTTCTCTTCTCCGGAGTCCATGATTTCTGATGTCTCAACCCGCTCTTCCAGATCGTCATCAATCTCATCAGTAGCATCATCGAATTGCGCGCTCCCACCGCCAAGGTTGGCGGTACAAGCGACACGTCGATGCGCGAACATGCAATTGTGTGGCCTGAAGGAAGAAAACCAGAGACCCGTCATGACTGAGGATGATGCATGGGAGAAATCGATATCCCCCGACAGCTTCCACAGCCCCACTTCAACCCAACATAGCGCTTCCACCCGTGAATCTGCTGCCGCCCTTCGCGACCTCGCGCTTAATCGTCAGAACTCATCCCCGCAATCCCTATCAACGCCGCGCCCCGCCAAATGTCTAAAGCGCGCTCGCCCTAATTCTGTGGATCTGTCGGTTCAAACTGCGGTCCGCGACATTATCGCCCCGCGCTGTCTAGGCGACATCACAAACATCAAGAAGGCGAGGAAAACCGAGGAAGATGGCACCGTTTTGCCTGATGGAAACGTTGCTGACTCGTTTTTGCTTTCCAACCATGTTGACAAGAGAAAGCCAGCGCTTTCGAGAGATGGTTTACCGCGCAAGAGGACATGTGCCGGTAGTGATAGGGGAGGCAGAGAGGAGGCGAGGATGATGCAGAAGGTCGTGGCAAGGGGGTCAGGGATGTGGGAACAGATCATTTGATCCCCTTCCCGATCTTCACATCCCTGAGCATCCGAACAGCCATATGACCGTTGAACCGGAAGAGGTGGGACTGGGAGACTTGTGAATAGCTGGTGGATGCCCTCTACTGTATTAAACTATACCTTCATATCCTTTTGCTATCTAGATGCGTAGAAGCGCTGCATGCTGTGGTTCGAAAGGAGCGAACCCGGTGGGGGCGGACAATTGATTTTACTTTTACCCTTGATACCCTGATTCTGATTTGACGTAGACGAAAATCTCTACCAGTCAGTCTGTGCTGTCGTGCTTCGTTCGTGTCTAAGGTAGTCCTCTTGCCTCCAATCCCCGTGCCAGGCCGATAGCGTAGCACAGCGGCGCTTCTTCCTCCCCGCCACCGCTTCGTGAAGGTTTGCGCGGACTGACATGGATATCTCACGTGTATACATGCATCTGATGTGTTGGGCGTCGCGGTGCGCGGGTTAGTTTCTAGAGGGGGGTGTAGGGAGGGGAAGGGAGGTGAGGGGAGGTGCTTTTCTATCTGCATGCTGTGGGTTCTGCCATGGGAGGAGGGTGGGGGGGAAGGACTCTCTCAAGACATTTTTTCGGGGGGGGAAACGAGGTTTGGAGCATCCAGTAATCATCCGCAAGACGGAAAGTCGCAACAACAGGCGAGACACAGGGCGGGGTATTCTTCTGTATAATCGATCGATTTTCGCGTTGCCACTTGCTAGTTATTGTAGTTCTAGGCTGCATTCCCCACGGCATCCACCATGAACGCGCCGCCTAATCTGCAAAGGGTTTTTTCATGTCAGTGAAATTTTGCCCCCGGTCCCCCCCTCCACCCTTTCAGAAGATGGATGGGATGAGGTTGCAGAGTGGAGAAGGAGAAGAAGAAGAAGAAGAAGAAGAAGAAGAAGAGCGGGGGCCTTACAGGATCGCGGGCTCGTGGAGACTGTGGTGCTCGTAGCTCATGGTTCCTACACCGCCGGCTTGTTGTGGACACTGGTTTAGCGTGCTTGAAACGGCTGGGAGGGAGAAGGGAGAGGGAGAGAGGGTTAGCAGCATGCATACCTTCCAACAGCAACGACACCCCATCCGTCAACTCCCTCCCGATCCACCGCATCGCAAACGCCCGCAGTATATGCCCGTGCGCCACGAGCAGCACATCCCCCCCACCCGGCGCCTCCGCCTTCGCTGTCCCCCCCATCCCCATCGCGCCCCCGTGGAACCGCGCCCGTATGTCCGCGATCACCCGATCCAGCCGCTCCGTCACGTCCGCCGGCGATTCACCCCCGGGGCACCCATCGCGCCAGATATCCCACGCCTTCTTCTTCTTCTCCCCCTTCCCTTCCTTCTCCTTCCCTTCCTTCTCCTTCTCCTTCTTATCTTCCTCGTCCTCCTCCCGCTGCGCGTTGATCTGCGCGCTCGTCAGCCCTTCGTAGTCGCCGTAGTCCCACTCCCGTATGTCCTCCGTCACCTGCACGCGGGCTTCCGTCCGCACGTCGCAAGAGGGCGTGGGCGTGCTGTGCCAGGGGAGCGCGTCGCGGCAGCCGAGGTCGAGGAGCTCGAGGGTGCGCCGGGCGCGGGCGCGGGGGGAGACGTAGCTATAAGAGACCGGGGTGGTCAGTTTGTCCATGTCATCAGTGGCCAAAATTGGAACGGGAGTCGCGAATACGTGCGATTGGGCGGCGTACATGTGGGCGAGCTTGGAGGGGACGATGAGCCGGTCGTCGCCGAGGAGGGCGCGGCCGGTGGCGCGGATCCGCGACTCGCCGTTCGCGGTCAAAGGGAGCTCGGTCGTGCCGGTGTGGCGGCCGTTGAGGGACCATTCGGTTTCGCCGTGGCGGATTATGAAGGCTCGGGGGGTCGTCATTGTGGGGGTTTGGTTGGGGGGTGGTGGGGATGAGGGTGGGACTGGGACTGGGACTGGGGGGTGGGGAGTGAAAAGAAGGTGGAACGTGAGTGAGTTGTATAGAAGAGAGAAGGGGCAGATCAATAAGGTGTTCGTTCAAATTTGCGGATATCTCTATCGTACGTGAGGTTCGGCCGTCATGGAGTCAGAAAGTCAATTGGCTGTTTTATCATCCGGCATCCCGCTGTGACATATGCAGCTAATTTGTAGACACTACACCCTAGCGTAGAGTACAGACAGGACTTGGATATTCCCTGCGCTCAGCTCGGTCAAGTAGAGTGGAGGGGTGTACGTCTATAGAAAAGTGGTGTACGCCTAGAGTATCGCTACCTAATTAAATTACGCTCACACAGACTTACGCTATTCAAACGCCTGTCTCGTTAACCCATATCCCAGCCATACCTCGTCCAACATTCCCAGAAACAGCGGTGACCAGTATTCTTACTCCACTCGCACGCGCATGACACAACCCAGACATGACCTGTGTCAACGCTACCACCGCGGTACATTGACTAGAAGAATTCGATGCCGCTCTCGGATTCACCTTCGCAGGGTCGAGATGTAGTTTATCTATACAGTGTCGAACATCCGATGGCCTTTCCTCGTCAATCTCAAAAACATCGACGACGTCTTTACTGAGCATGCATTGGGAGAGCGCCTTCGAGATTGCGAGGCAGGGACCGACGTCTTCCATGGGGGAACCGATGCCTGTCATTGCGGCGGCGAAGAATTTGGCTTGGATTGGCTGGCCGAGCGTTTCCGCCTTGGAGCGCTTCATAAGGAGGAGTGCGACACCTTATGATTCAAAGACCAGTCAGTGGATGTTTTGGTACGAAGCCTCATGGCGAAAGACACGAGCAGTTATTACCTTCGTATCTCTCAGGCTTCAACCTTTGTGAGCTCCCTTCTTCCCTCTGTATGTCAGATTCACTGTTATCATTCTCGTATGCACTGGATGCCGCGGCAAATGGGTCTGGCACTTGACCATGAATTGCGCATGCTTGAGCTTTTTCGGTATCTTGGACCCCTTGCACGGCGAACTGGTCCTGGGGGGTACTCGGAACGTCCGGGCCTCTCTCACCTAATCCACTCAAATTTGTTGATTCGTACGGTTGGATGGCTTCTAAGGGGCTTAGACTGACATCATGGGCTGGGCTCAGTGCATCTCGATGTTGCTTTACACAGTCTGCGCCCATCGCGATAGCAATCTCGACGCTACCTTTGCGTATCTGCGTTGCAACATCTTGTGCTGCCTGCAATCCGCAGCAGCGGAAGCCAGAAAATGTGTGAGCTGACAAATTCTCCCCGAAGCCAGCGGCTAAAAGACAGTCTTTAAGCACCGGCCATCCACTTTGAGGATTCGACGTCTGTAAGAAAAACATCAGCTTGAGGATCGTGAGCTTCCCGATTGCGACTTCTGACATTAGCGAGGCAAACGCCTCCGATCAGCCGTGGGTCCAACTTGGAACCCTGCTTTACCGCCTCCAGGAGTGAGGATATTACTTGGGATAGCTGGGTCTCTATAACAGCCTCATTGTGACTGGAGATGGATGACGTGCGCACAGCTAGTGAAACGACGACGTCGTCTGGATTCTTGCGGACACTATGTATTCGATGTTGGTAAACTCAAGGTCAGTGGTGATGTCGAGAGAATTACATTATCGGCAGCCCCCTTGATCCCAGGTCCATGGGGGATAGGGGCCAGTGGCGAGAGCACAACAAGTAAGAGTAAGGAGAAGACTTGATGATGGCTCTGAATACTTGACCGAAAGCGCTACGTTCTGAACATAGGTACCTACATTTCCCCGTACGTTAAATTCAAAGAGGCGCAGTTTACGGAAAGGCGTTTCACATTTAGATGTAAGGCTCTCGCTCGTACCTTATGATTGACAGTCCTGCAGTTAGTCCTGACAGTGCACGCTAGTAATGAGGTAGTATTTCCTTCAGGGTTGACGATGATGCATTAACTAACTGGTTCACTACCAGTGAAACCGTTAGTCTCTCGTAGTTGGTGATGCAGTTAGAGATCTACGGTTGATAATTGATGCCAACGTTGATACTTAGGATTAGAGCTATCCTCTTTAGGTTAGCGTCTTGACACTCGACCTCACGATCTTGTTTTAATAACGTTCATACTCGTGTAATTACTAAGGCCAATCTATTGCTCAAAACATTCTTCCCACCACCTGTTCAGGCCGATCTGACTGACATCGATGATAGCATGACATATCCAAATGCACATATGATGAGGGCGATCACTGCTGACGAGATTCGGAAGGCGATATTACAATCTCCACCAAAGAAGGCCTCAGGCGAGGATGGGATACCAAACCTCATTCTTAAAGAGGCTAGCGCCATTCTTCTCCCTCATCTGCACCGAATATTCAGTGCATGCCTCGTAAACGGCTACTGTCCAAACCACTTCAGGGCGTCAGTGACAGTGGTCCTTCCTAAACCTGGAAAGGATCACTCTATTCCCAAAGGATATAGGCCTATTGCACTACTAAACACCATAGGGAAGGCAATGGAGTTCATTCTCGCTAAGCGCATTGCATATCTGGCGGAGACGCATCAACTACTCCCCGCCACGCATATGGGAGGTAGACGACTAAGGTCATGCGAACATGGTATACATTACCTGCTAGAACGCGTCTATCAGGCATGGAACTCAGACAAAGTAGCCACGATGTTGCTGTTAGACGTATCAGGCGCATACGATAAGGTCTCCCACCCCAGACTACTGCACAACCTCCGAAAACGGTCAATAGATCCGAATATTATCAAATGGGTGGAATCCTTCCTCTCAAATAGAACCACCATACTAAAAACAAGCGAGTATGCCATACCAAGGACTCCCATAGCCACTGGCATCCCACAAGGATCACCACTGTCGCCCATCCTCTACCTGTTTTATAACTCGGATCTTATTGATGCATGCAACACTCGGACGGACCTGAACACCGTAGCAACCGGCTTTGTTGACGATATCGGTCTACTGACAGTAGGAGATTCCTCCGAGGACAACTGCAANGCTCAAGCACGCATACATATGGCCCCAGGGACCTCATCCCTTCAATGGGCTCTGACCCCTGGTGGATCACTCTCTTTCGCGAGAGTGGGACAGCCGTAGTTCGTCGAGGCCCTGAAAGACACTGTCTGTATAGCCCGAGAGGACGGATGCGCATGTCGGTGCGTGGAGTGTAGGGACCAGAGTCATCCGGTACGCCTAATACCACGTGCTTAGGGAGCAAACAAGGATTCGGCGCTGAAGCAGCGCGTAACGGCTTCTGGATAAGCAGAAGCATGCCTGGACGTTGCAGTACAAATGCCTGTTGTAGAGGGTGCAAGCTTTGCTGGGCGTACGCGAATTCTTGCCCACCACCTGTTCAGGCCGATCTGACTGACATCGATGATAGCATGACATATCCAAATGCACATATGATGAGGGCGATCACTGCTGACGAGATTCGGAAGGCGACATTGCAATCTCCACCAAAGAAGGCCTCAGGCGAGGATGAGATACCAAACCTCATTCTTAAAGAGGCTAGCGCCATTCTTCTCCCTCATCTGCACCGAATATTAAATGCATGCCTCGTAAACGGCTACTGTCCAAACCACTTCAGGGCGTCAGTGACAGTGGTCCTTCCTAAACCTGGAAAGGATCACTCTATTCCCAAAGGATATAGGCCTATTGCACTACTAAACACCATAGGGAAGGCAATGGAGTTCATTCTCGCTAAGCGCATTGCATATCTGGCGGAGACGCATCAACTACTGCCCGCCACGCATATGGGAGGTAGACGACTAAGGTCATGCGAACATGGTATACATTACCTGCTAGAACGCGTCTATCAGGCATGGAATTCAGACAAAGTAGCCACGATGTTGCTGTTAGACGTATCAGGCGCATACGATAAGGTCTCCCACCCCAGACTACTGCACAACCTCCGAAAACGGTCAATAGATCCGAATATTATCAAATGGGTGGAATCCTTCCTCTCAAATAGAACCACNATACTAAAAACAAGCGAGTATGCCACACCAAGGACTCCCATAGCCACTGGCATCCCACAAGGATCACCACTGTCGCCCATCCTCTACCTGTTTTTTAACTCGGATCTTATTGATGCATGCAACACTCGGACGGACCTGAACACCGTAGCAACCGGCTTTGTTGACGATATCGGTCTACTGACAGTAGGAGATTCCTCCGAGGACAACTGCAATCATCTCAGAAGAATCCATGACGAAGTCTGCTTACCATGGGCCAAACGCCACGGCTCGGAGTTCGATCCCAAGAAATATCANCAACAAAACCATGCGATTGCATGCTAGAGTTAAACGTGCTAAGACGTCACTGATCACACAAATACGGACCGAAAAGATCGGTCTCAGGGCCTTCCTATTCGACAGGAGGGTACCAGACACCGATAACGACAAATGCGAATGTGGGCGGGCTAGACAGACCGCCCGCCACCTACTACACGAATGTAGGCTGTATGCAAAGCAGAGGAGTAGGCTTTGGGCAGCGGAAAGGAGGAAGGTGCAAGGGGGGGTGATAACTCACGAAGATATGCTGACAACACCTCGCTACGCCTCCATGGCGGCGAATTTTATATGGAATACTGGGCTCATTGGGCAATTTCGAGCCCTCGATGAAGAACAAGAAGAAGGATTCGTAGAGGCATGATATCAACAAGCAGGACGCGGCCACGATGTGGGGGGCCCCAGGGTAGTAGGGTACCCCCCCACAAGGATGCATGCAATGAGGCAGCAAGTGGATCCACACCGATTTGTATAGCCTCACTTTTGCTAGTGGGGCAATATGATTGGCTGGATTGGCTGGTAGATGGATTATGTAATCTCGCATAGTTGGCCCACTAAGGGACTAACTTCAGGGTAGTATGACATAATCAATCAATCAATCAATCAATGATCGCTTTTGCTGCTTTGACATTTTGGTTCCGTCTATTATATTTCCGTGACTTTTCCCATCACGCATGTTGATATAGCATGACTAACCTCTAGGCGAAGACTAATATAGAGATCATCATATACCGTGTGGTGGTGCATATGTGACATCACAAATAACACGATAAACCGTACGTCCACAATCTCCCAGTATGTAGAGTACCATTTAGCAACTCCCGATTCGCGTCATCCAACCGTCATTTCTATAAATTGTTTGCTAAACCGCCCTCGTCAAGATGCATGTTCAGTTCAACCCCGCTTACGTCAGGATTCTCATCGCCTGCACCTTGTAGAGCTTTGTAAGTTTGTTCTAGCTTCTCATTCACCGAGAAAATGCTCGTCGGATGCAATAGTGCTACGTCTTTGTTATCTAACTTCCCAGATTTGGACTTCTGGACCTTCCTCGCTTTACTACTTTTCAACAACAGCCCAAGTAACAGCAAGACCAGAGGGACCAATATTTTGCCCTGGTCGTCGGATTCTGAACAAAGCCCCGTTTCCTATCTCTATGTTTTCATACACAAAGCTAAAATCCATCTCGCCAATCCTTCGCTCCTTGATGATTATCCCGTCGAGGATATTGTATAATAATCTTGACAAAAACTCACAAGTCAACATATCTCTTCCGGATTTCCGAGTGATGGCTAAACAGTCGTAGCGAGAACACCGTACTCTATGACATAATCACACAGTTTCCCTTGGATCTATGCTACGGCGACAACTTGGGTATCAAAGACCGCTATGAACACCTCCTAAGAAGGAATATCGAGACCCGCCGTCTCGTAATTCCATCTAAGAATGAGCCTAAAGACTGAAGGATCGACAAATTCCCTGGAGGCAGCGGTCAAGCGAGCATTCAAGCTTGACTTTGGGATCGCCGCCACATCAGTGATGTTGTTGATCGGCGATGACGGAGAGGAGAGTGAAGAAGGTTGGAACCTGACCTGCCCGATGGGATGATGGTTTGATCGTGGGTATGCACTCAGTACGAAAAAGCCGGGCTGACGTCGTGCCATTAGAAAGATTGCCTCTTGGGTTGTTAAAATCAGGTGACCGCTCCGGAGCCCTGTAGCTGAACGATAGCCACACAGGTCGATCATAAATTGTCGATTATAAACTTTTGATCTTTATTCCAAATAATTATTCTCGCATCAGATTCTACGTCGTTGTTTCATCCGCGAGAGCTTATCCCGTATATTGCGTCTATAGCGGTGAGATACACTACAAGTGGGTTCACTGGTTTAGACTCCGTCCATCTATACTCGATATCGAAATCCTGGAGGGACAGGGATAACCGTGATGTTAGAAGGACTAGAGCTCGCCTTGCCGTTAGCTGACTGATATTTACTGTCAGCTGCTTATGAGCCCACGTGATGGATAACGTTGGAACCGTCACATTGCTAGGCGCTAATGAAGGGAGAAAGAGAGCAGACACTGGCACAAAAGCACTGTGAAAAAAGAGGTACGAGGTCGCACAACTGCGCATGATCAAAGATATCAAAGGCGATAACGGTATTTAGATATTCTATATGAAGAAGACCTTGAAGACTGCGAAGAAGGTAAAGGCCCTTGGGGAAGGCGGATAGCGGCAGAAGCGCGAGGAGGTTTGCGCCTATACAGACTTTTCCCGTCTCGTCTTGCTGGCGTCTGCGTGAACCGCTGAATACTATGTGGCAAACGAAACAAACTAGCTAGTGAGAGACCACAAGACTCCCGTCCAGTAAGGTATGGATGTTTAGCAGTCAGATAGAAGAACACCTCACGTTCTATGGTGAGACGTGCTGGGTGCTGCAGTACGGAGTTCGGGTGCGGACGAGCTAAGCGAAAAGTCGGGTTAAACATAGGCTGTACGTCTAGGAGGCGCCTATTTTCTCTTTCCATCTGACTAAACCTCCCTACCCCTTCTGCGTCACGATTCAGGTATGTGATGCGTAGGTTGCTTGAATTCTTCTGTCCCAGAACTCTCCTGGGGCCTGTCTTTGAACCCATAGAAAATTGGTGATATGGCCGACATAGCTGAAACAAGGCTGAGAACCCAAATTCTGACACTCCGTTCTGATCGTACCAATTATCGAACTCTTTTCATCTTGTTCCGGTTGTATGCTCAGCTGGTTCACATTTCTGATCACGAATCGTTCAATAGAGAGTTCTGCTCAACAATTCCTCGTCAAGACAAGACCTAAATTTCTTCATTGCTTGACCGCCATCGTTCCAATGTCTTTTATCGCAGCTCTTCAAACCATCCACTTTGGAGTTTTTGACTCTTCCGGCGGAAACTTGTCTTTCTGGCCATTCCCGAGATAATCGTTTGTTGTGGATACTTGTTACATCACTAGAGGGAGCGCGTTTTCTCTACGCTTCCTCTGGAAGACAGATTTTTTCTATTTATCAACGTTCTTCCAGACCAGGCGACTGCATCGCCTTCTTCTCGGACGGCCACCCCTGTGCGAGGCAACACCGGTCTCAGCTATGCTTGTTGCGACAGCAGCTTTTGCGAGGAGCGTACCACCATTTTAGGTCACGAAACCATCATCTTCACCAGCTGCGTACCCAGTAGCAGACCGTTCACTCCCCAAATACACACCGGAGTCTCGGAAAATGGTGCGCCGGCACTGAAGTGCAAGCCGGCGTCGAACCCACCAGGGTCACATGATAGAGTCTATGCGACGTGCACGGAGGGAGGAGGAGCAGGAAGCAAGGCTAGGGAATTTGTGAACGTAGTCGCGTGTTGCTCGTAGATTGTGGGTGGCAAAGAAATGGTGGATGGGCGGGCAGAACTGCTGGAGGGAAGAACTATGAACGACGGTAGTAGAAAAGTCGTGGAAGGAGAGAAGGGATCTTTGGGAAAGGCAAATTGGTGTGGGCCTGGATAATTAGAGAAATTTCGTTCACGAGGGGTGGAATGCAACTGAGGCTATCTTACTACCGGTTGGAAGATGCCATACAGTACAATGACAGACGTCGGGGCTTTGGGTCAAGGTCAACGACTGTCTAGGTATGCGAAGTTTCTTGCGTTGACTGATGACTAATGCCCTAGATAATAATGATATCTTAGCCGCTAGCGTCTTTCGCTGGGGCCTGACAAGCACAAGGAAAAGCTTCCGTAATGGATAGAACAATTTTATACTCATACGTTGAGGTTATGCCTGGATATCATCAATAAGTCCTCGAAGGGAAAAGACAACGAATTGGCTTACGAATGGCCTACGGAAGATTCCTTCCTACGAATCGCTTTCTCTCATCATTCTATTCTCAAAACTTAGTCTAGCCCTTCTCTCATCATTCAGGAAGTGCTCTTGCTCTTCTCGACTTCTCTTCAAGTCGACGAAGAACAATATGACGCAGAAACTGACGGCACTGAATACCGTCAGGAAGTAGAAAGGGGCGGAGTAGTTGTGCGAGGGCACGGCATCAATGATAGCGCTGGAGATGATGGGTCCGACGAACGAGGCTTTGCCGACTATATTGAAGAGGGAGAAGAAGAGAAATTATTTGCCACGGAGTGTGACCTCGGAGATCTATGGATGCCTCAACGTTATTGGGAATGTGCGTGAGTCAGAGTTCCTTGGTGGAAGAGACGCCTCCATTCAGTGAGTGGATGAAGTGCTAAGAGGACGGGGGCTGAACAGGAGACGCACCATAGTCTGCGAATAGCTGTACCATGGACAATAGCCCGTACCAGACTTGGTACAGCCAAGATTCCCATCGGTGATGGAAGCTTACTGACTGCGTCCAAACCCCAAGCATACCATATAAGTTAAGAGCGATGAAGCTGACGGAAACTGCGTCGAGCATCGTCTTAGTGCTGAGACTCCATCTGTATTGGACATGCATGAAGACGTATATGCCAATCGTTTGCGCAACTACTGTTCGGGGTCAGTCTTGCGTGTTCGAGAGGCTTCGCGAGCTTTGAAACAGGCATAGAGAGTAAATCCTCCCAAGACACGTCTCAAGACTCAACATTTAGTTCAGAAGAGAGAGATCAGGGACCCCGAAAATACGTACAGTCGACGATCAGAAGTTCACATAGCTGAATCGTATTATATTCTTGGACCTCGTTCTGGAGGGTCGAGATCACGGTGACGGTAGTGTTTAGGCAGTCACCAAGGGAAAAAAAACCTGCATATTTGGATTGACATACCATTCCGAAAGCTTTCGGGAGGGAACGTACCAATAAAATAGGCGAGACTCTGCTTTAACCTCCAGATATGAACAGCGGCTCTGTAGATTTGCCACGCCCGGCGGTCGTGATGGTTTTGCCAGGCGGCAGTGGCTGCCCTGGTCTCCTCTTCTCCCGAACAAACCAGGGGATGGCGAGAACGAGCCAAAAAGCGGAGTTCCATGCAATCAACACAGTTAGGCCCCAATTACAGTACTTTCATTGGAGTGAACACCATACAGAAATCCTATTGCAATGGAAACAAGAGGGATTTCTCCCATGCCGGAAATGTTTAGTCCCACGTTACATATTTCATTCCGCTTTATGCTATCCACGGCATCATGCTCCTCTCGAGAGATCTCATGGGCATTGTATCTTGCTGCGTACTCGCATGATGGCTGACTCGCGTAATGCGGAAGTGTTTCTTGTAAGTCCTGGAAAAGCTGCGAACCAGTAAGTGTATGCCAGTCAGAATACAATCGCTATCGTCTTTCAGTGTCTGACGACAACCATATAGATAGAGTCTTGGCCCACAACCAACGATATACAGGCCAGCTCCACATTCTCACTTATCTGGTGTGTGCGCCCCCAGCCAGCCAAATCCGACCGCAATTGCAATTGCGGTCTGAACGATCAGTATCCATGGCCTCCAACTTCCAAATTCCGCATAGCTTCCCAATACCAAGAACAAGAGCACCTGAATCGAGACCGATATCCCGATATAGAGCTAAACAATGCTATTGACGTTTCGTAGTATCCCGGCAACGTGAAGGAGGCCCGTATCGCTTGTCGCCCGAGACAGGAGATTTGAAAAGTCGTAGGTGCAAATTGGAAGAGATCTAGGCCACTATTGCCTGTATAAATTATATAATAAGCCCAGACTCCCCATTTGGTTGTCTTGTAACCCTCAGTGAATTGGTCACGTACAACAGGGTGCTCAGCATTCCGTGGCTCTGATCTAACATCAAGGTATTTATCATTGTCTGGTGGCCTTTCTAGAGAGTGAAGCATGTTTAGCTTCATGATGGAAAGCTTGGAAGAGGCGAAGGACGTACGATCGTCAGCAGTGTTCTTGTCCTTCGCATCTCTCTTAGGTACGGCATTGGGCAACAAAAGTTGGGATTCATTGCAAGCGTCTTCATCCACTGTGGGGAGCCATGACGGGGGGGGGGGGGGGGGATAAAACCGAGCGGCTGCAGATACGCAATTGAAACCTTTGCTACGTAACTCTTTGTTGGGGCCGAACGACTCAATTGCCGCTTCATTGCCGTCTACCTACTGCATTGCCAGTCAAGCTCTAAAGCCAAAGGCGTATCAAGCTACTATCTTCAATACCAGCCTGAGAGGGAAAATAAGCAAGCAAATGATCAATATTGGCCCGTGCACAGCATTGTAGGACACGGCAAATGAGAAGGAAAAAGTCTTTGACAACGCATTGGCGTTGGCTTTGGCGACATGAAGTTCGAAGTAGCGGAGATGATGTGCATCACGCATCTAAACAACATTCTATGTGCATGCTCTTTGCTTGTGGCCAGTGATATCCGAGCTTTTACCTACATATAAGCGAAGCGAGTAGAGGACCAGGATCAGCTTATCAAGGTAGGTCCATGAATGGATTTTGTGTTTGTTCTGCGAAGAATAACAACGTTAGATCAGTCCCTGCAAGACCAGATAACACGATCAGCGCGAACCGACATGTATCGAATAGAGTAGTCGTACGGAGTAAAGTACTCAACATGAATGATAACCCTAACTCTGCTTTCGACTTCGGAGGGCATAGATTGATATTTGGAGCTATCTGTTGGGCCAGCAAGACCAACAACCCTTCCTTCACTTGCGTTTCCGGGCAAAATCTCTTGAAATCGTTCTGTTTCTACGGACTTGAGCCCGGAGCCGATCAGAGTGAGCCCGGTGCTTCGGCCCGTCCTTAGCGCCTCCCACGCGCGGGTACCTTACCTTAGCGGACTTTGCTGGGTAGAAGTTACCGTATATATACCGTGCATATACGAAGTTTTTTTCAAAACGTATTAAAATAAGATTCTGCCTAAAGGCGATGAAGAATTTAATACGTTTCTTTAAGATTACGATTAAAACTTTATATACGTATATCTCAAATAACGATAACTATCGAGATATCGTAGTAATACCGTTCTTTAAAGCAGACCGTTCTTGACTATCGAAAGCCTTCATCCGACGAATCGTCTAGAATCCAAATATCCATGATACCAACATCAGCCCACTCCACCCACCCCATCCACTCACCTCACCCACTCCACATACCTCTGAAGCTCATCTCCGCGAGAAAATTGGCTAAATCGTCCATTTTTTCACTTAATTTTTTAAGAGCGTTGATTCTTCTCAGCGTAGAGACCTCCCGAGTATCTGACTTGACAGACTTGGCAGTACTTTAATGAATTCAAATATGAAACGATAAGATAATTATTTCGATACTTTTTATGAGTACGTATATGTTTATTAACTAATTTATTACCGTTGATATTTTGACATTATAGATTTTAAAAAACGTTTAATCAAAATAACCGTCACATAGTCTTGACACCCTGAAACCGTACTGAAACCATTACATAAAAAGTAACCGCCTTTACACCGTTTCTTGGACCCATAGCCTTCCGCTAAGGTACATACTCTACCTCGGCCAAAATCCCTATCGATTCACCTACTTATCTCTCGCTATCCAGCAGGTGCCGCTTGAGCCAACAACATCCGAGCCGACTATGTCGGATGCAGATCTCGAAGAGGTATGAGTTCTGAGTTCAACGCCCGGGTGTCTGAACCGTGCTGCGCATACCTAACCTTCTAGTAGATTAGGAAAGGGCGCCTTGCGCAACTTCAACAGCAGCAGCAGGGCGGAGCGTCTGGCGGAGGGGGTGGGGATGATCAGCGAAAGTGGGACGAGCCCACTGGCCCTCTGAACACGTGACCAGACCCAGCTAAATTACTCGACTATTATAGACAGCAAGAAGCTGAAGCTCGAACAACGATCCTCTCTCAAATCCTCACTCCCGAAGCCGCCGATCGCCTCGGCCGCATCCGCCTTGTCAAAGAGTCTCGAGCTACGGATGTGGAGAACAGGCTTATCATGCTCGCGAGGTCGGGGCAATTAAGAAGCAAAGTAAGCGAAGAGCAGTTGAAGGAACTGTTAGGCGCGATGACGGAGACTGCGGAAAAAGGCGGAGGAGGTGGCGGGGGAAGAATTGTGATCACCAGACGGAAAGACTGGGACGACGATGACGATTTGTTGGATCTCTAGTTGCAGGGGCAGACACGTCTATAGTGGCCTCAAAGTGCATCAAAGGCGTTAGGGGCATGTACTAGGTCACGGATCAATATCGAATGAATTCATATGGAAGCAGTACCCGGGTCGTAAAAATATCATTGCATTAGCGCTAACCTGTAGTCAAGCCATCCATCGTATGCCTCTTCTCTTTTGCGGCCTTTTTTTGCTCTCTGAGCGATTTCCTTGTCTCTCTCAGGTCCGGCGGTCGCTCTACTCCTAACTCTTTTCTAAGGTCGTCTACATTTCTTTCCAACTCCTTTTCCCAGTACACATTGATCACGTCTTTGCTCCTCAGACCATTGCTTACCGCCCAGGGTAAATAGATTTTCCAAAACCTCGTCTGTTCCACCGCTTTCATTCTTGTCATAGCGAAGAGGCTGAGACCTGTCATGGGCAAGAGGGTGTTGGCAAATTCGAATGCTTTGAGGGCCACTTCGCCTTCAACGAAAACAGGCAGGCCAGTAAGGGCATGATAGAAGTCATGACACTCGCGATATCTTTGCATGACATATGCGCATTCTTCATCGTCGATGTACTTGACGCTGCTCCTCGTGTCTGGGCTGACACCCTCTCGATCGAGCCAGCTGACATACGCGCGCCCTACGCTGTGCTCGGGCATAGCCCGCAGTTTCGTCACTGACATAGTCTTGGATGTTATTCTTGGACGGTCACGAAGAATTTGCCGGCCGGTTGGATTTGAGAGCATTGCGTCGCGAAGACGGTAGATAAAGTACGGCGTTGCGGTTGTCTCTCCAAGTGCTGCGATCAAATCTTCGTGTGGGATCAGTATCTATTAGAATGCAATTGGTAGAATAAACATACCTCCGCGCCGGGGATTGACCAAAGACATTACCGCTGAACCTGCTGCGAGCGTGCCTCGCTCGAAGGCGTTAAGAGGAACATGACCTTCATAGTTTGGAGGTGGTCGATTAAGCACCGAAAACGGTCTTGCGGACGCAATAGTGACTCGGGTGGAAGGGGGAAGAGCGAAGAGCTTTCCCGAAGCCATTTGTAGCGCTGTCAAGGACTGTTCGCCTGCAGATGACCTATAAAAGTAAGAACGGAGTATGTTACTCGCAGAAATTTCTCTGGCTTACTCGTGGCAAGCTAATTCAAGTGCGTGCCAATTGCCAACGGGATGAAGAAAGGGGCCACAAAGCGAAATGGCCACTTACAACAGTCTAAGATAGCCTTCACTTTCGTATGTGCTGTCACCTGTCGTCATACACATAGTTCCTCTACGCGAACTTACTTTAATAGTGGAATCGGAGCGGGTTTCGATGAATTATATTTCTCCCTACTCTAACGCAGTATCTAGATTATGTACACGGATAACATGGCTTCATCAGCCACGACCATTATGATATTGAAGATATGGTTTACTGTACTACCTACATGCCGAGGAGCAAACCGGTGTGGTTTGAGCGGTTTAAGTAAAGTACACGCCACGTGCCTTGGAAATTGAAAGTCTGGTTTCCTCCGAGGACCCTCGTTTCATAACGATGGATGATGGAAAGCTACGAGTACTCTAAAGGCTCTGGCTATTCAACTGTACGTATCTCTATGACTTGGCCTTTCATAGAAAAGGGGAAGAAGCATCGAAGAGGCTATGCTCTCTTCCGGCTCCGTATGCATGTACGACTTGGCCTTCCACAGACGCAAGCACAGGCTCACCGCTCCTATGTTTGTAACGTGTTCGCATTTGTGACCTTGGTGATGTGCAGTAAGCCTTGCGTTGAAACGAAAGATGTAGGCACGTAGGTCCAGGCGTAGTGCTGAGCTGCGCACCCGGGAGTTGATCGATGCTATGTACATAGGACTTTCGAGGCGTTTGTGGCTTTAACGGCTTTTGGAAAGGTTGTTTTTGCGCAGGCAATCAAACGATTGACCTCTTCCATCATCGCTCCTCACCCATACCACCCTCCTCCTTTATCACAATCACAACGCTTGATCTATGAAAGCTGCTTACCAGTCATGACTCCGAGATGATACTGGTACCTCTGCTTTGTTCTCGCCCATAAATCTGCATATCCGTACTTTCGACGCCTGATCAGCCATATACGTGACCGCGATCACATGAGCAGCCTCTCCCAATGCTAGTCAACGCCTTCCAACATCCTGATCTCACGTACGATCAGCCAAATACTTAGGTCTTAGTGCAAGTATCACATGCGACACGTTCGATCAAGTGTAGAGCGACAGAGCTGCTCTCTTTCCGCATGACACCGTCTATGGGAAGACGCTAGTCCAAGGGACGCAGAGTCAACCTAAAGACATCTTGCAGACGGGTATTGAATATTTTGAAATAAAATGGCTGCGGTTGCGATGGTACCGGGGCTACCAGCTCAGCAGTCGCAATCCAATGAGACTCTCAGCACACTTCCCGATCCTCGAAGCCCTCTTACCTCTCCGGAGCTGTCGAGGAGCAATTCAACATCGCCCCATCACCCAGAGTTGAGCAATGAGGTTGCTGCGTTAAGTAACAAGCTCATACACGCCATAAATCACCAAACAGACCTAGAGGATAGCCTCAATGCGACGCGGCATGAATTAGAATCGGCCCAAGAGCGTGTACGACAGCTGGAACCTTTGGTTCAAGAACACAAATCCTTAGTAGCTAATGGCATCCTCGTCCGGCAAATTGATGTGGAGGCCGAGATCTTGAGGCTAAAAACCAGTCTGGCTGATGAGAGAAGGCAAAGGGTGAAGGCTGAAAGTGACAAGGTGGGCATCGAACAGGAGTTGGAGACTTTGACCACCGCATTATTCGAGGAAGCCAACTTGGTAGACTAGGCCTCCCTGTGGGTCGATTGCATCATTACTGACATCGGATAGATGGTCTCAGCTGCGCGAAAAGACGCTCGTAAGGAGAAAGAACCTCTCGAGCGACGGAACGAACAGCTCCAGGCTCAACTTAACGACGCTGAGCTCCTTCTTGCGTCACATCAAGAACAGCTCGCGGAACTGAAGATAGCCATGCAGGATATGACCGTCCATCGCACTGAGTTGGAGGTAAGCACCAACGCCTCGAGTGCACCATCGACTCCGGCCGCCGACAACCAAGACCACATGAGTAAAATCTTCGATGCCCTAAACCTCTCACCGACCACCCCAGGAAGTGACGAGATTCCGCCAGCACCTCCCACGAGCTTCACACACCTATTACAACCTGTCCTACGACTGGACCTGCCAGCCTACGAGGACTTCCATGCACTCCTCGAAATGTCTCGGAAATCTCAGCCTTCAAGCCGCGTAACGAGCGGCAACTATGGTGGTTTGAATGGGCTAGGTCTAGGCAATCTGACCAACCGCGACCAGTCTCAACCTCCCGACCGTATGCCATCGAATGGTTCCACGTCATCACTCTCTGCATCCAATATCCATCACTCTTCTCCAAGCACTCCTAACCTTTCCGCGTCTACCAACTCCAGCTTTTCTTCTCGTGACGCACCAGTCAGTGGGACGCCACTCAAAGAGACCTCGTTTTATAAGCGTGCTCTGACGGAAGATATTGAGCCTACGCTACGTCTGGATTTATCCCCAGGTTTGTCTTGGCTTGCCAGACGTACCGTCATCAACAGCATGTGCGAAGGAAAACTTATCGTCGAACCAACTCCACCAGCGGCAAGGCTATATCATCCTCCGTGTTCTCTCTGTGGGGAACAAGGGCGGGCCGACAAGCAAGCCAGATTGCATCGTTTCCGGACCAGCGAAAGCGAAAGCGCACAACGTTATCCTTTGTGCAAATATTGCCTCAACCGCGTGCGGGCGACATGCGACTTCCTCGGTTTTCTGAGGATGATAAAGGATGGCTATTGGCGAACAGACGGAGCGCAAGCAGAAGCCATTGCCTGGGAAGAGAGCGTACGACTACGGGAGCGGATGTTCTGGTCGAGGATTGGTGGTGGTGTCGTACCAGCGTTTTTGCGTGTCCGAGAGGATACCCCTCGAAGCTCCACAGAAGACGACAAGCCAAGTCCTCACTTCGCAGATTCGCGGACCAGCTTGAACAGTCCAGATCCCAAGCCGGAAGAATCATCTCATCTTGTGCAAGAGACGAAACTTGAGCAATCATTGCCGCTGGCGGAGAAAAAGCCCGCTTCCACCTCATCTTTGGCACAGAGTTCCAAGTCGGAGCAAACTATATCTCCGCCCAAGGACACAACACCTAGCTTACCAGTTGACGGGCATGATCCAGTCCAAGTAAATGGTAACCGTCCCTCTCTGAGCAGAACACCGACACGTCCGCGAGGTCTGAGTCGTACAGAGAGTAGCGGTAGAGGATCTGTGGCGAGGAGGGCAGCAATGTTTGAAAGGGGTACATCGGAAGATGGAGCTTCCAGACAGCTTCAGACGAGCCTGCATGATTCCATCAAGAGCAGATCACCTGTCACAGGTAGATCACCTTCTCCAGCAGTCAGGGCCAAAGCACCGGAGCCGTCTGTGAGCACGTCTCAGCACGAAAGAGGCACTTCGGGTACTATTCCTGGCTCCTTTGACTTTTGAAAGGCTCGCGCACATATGCCTTATCTTGTTGAACATAGGTATGATGTTTTCACGGCATACTTTTTGAGGTCTAGTTCTCTTGGATCATCGTATCCGTTTTTCGAAACAGGGACGGGCCGAATTTTCAATGTGTTATGATCTATGTTCCCTTGTCGATATTCAAGCTCCGGGTGTCTAAGAGTCTTCAGCAGAAGGCGCGTTAAGTACGAAAGGGTTTACATGGGTAAAAGCGCTTGTGCGACGGCAAGGCATCAGCATGAAAGAACGAGGCACGAATGCTCTGACTGTAATTGTAATTATATGTGTTGATGTATCTTTCATAGAGGACCGACAGGAAATAATAAATATTGGACCTATCGAGGCCTCGACTTCGAGGTGAAGCAAAAGCAAAAGGCCTGCAGAAGCAAAAAGCCTACAGCATGTAGAACTACGGCTCCAGGTCTTCATCCTTGGACTCGTCTTCCAGCAAGCGTTTAAGGATTGCGCCTGCGTCATGATATCTATGATTTGTTTTTTTCGTGGATGCGACGAATTTGCTCCTCAATATTCATAGCCTGCATTTCTGTGCCCCTGTCCAAGTGCCCATCATAGCTCAACGCCGCTCTCTTCCTTCTGGCAGCCTCCTCTTCGCTGATGACTGGCTGGCCAGTCACACCATCGAAGACGTCACTGCGTTGGGAAGCGAGGCGCTTGAGGTTGGCGGCCACATCGGAAGTCGAGAGATTGGTTGTCGAGGCGCGGAGATCGGATTTTTGACGTTGCTCCTTCCAACGAGGGTCGAGGAGCTCGACTGCAAGATCTTGTCAGTATCTATTCTTCAAAACTGATCGATATGGAGAACGAGGACTGGCCAATGAAAGATTACAAACGTACTTTTCATGTGGTGATCCAGCTCGTCGTATGGAATCTGCTGCTTGCAATTTGGACATAATGCCATCTGCAAATTCTGCCTCTTTGCTTGGGCACGTGGTACGTAATCATTCCTGATCCGCATGGGTTGACCTGCGCTACCTTTAGCTGCTGCCTGTGCTGCTTGAGCAGCTTCCCGCGCTTGGGTTCGTTCGGCGATGGCACGCTCTTCTTCATCCAAATTAGCCGAGACAGCGGAGGGGGTCGTGACTTGATAGTCCATGGCTTGTAAGTTTTGAGTTTCGTAGTGATTGAAAGCTGGTGGTGGCATGGCGTAAGATTGTTGCTGTTGGTTGTAGAAAAGGCTATAGTCTTCGTCAGTGGGCATAGCTTCTTCGATGCGGCGATCGTGTGGCTGTAGTGACATGGCTCCCTTTTGTTCTAAAGAGGCAGATTGGAGGTCATTGAGAGACGTAGGAGGAGGGAGATCGGCTTGTTCGTCTGCATCTTCGAATAGAACCGTCTCTACTACCACGAAATCGTGCCAATCGATTTGAGCATACTCTAACTTTTCCTTTTCTGCCTCTTCTTCCTTCCTCTGCCTCTGTTCTTCCTGAAATTTCACCCATTCTGCTCGTTGCTTTGCCAGACCAAGAATGTTATACTTATCCTTTGCGTTATGTTCTAGATCAAGCATCCGAGCTTTCTTAGCTTTCTCTCCGTCGGCGCTGGCGGACTGCAATAGTAATGTGTACTGGTCTACTAGACGGCTGAAGAATTGGTAGAGGGAGTGTTGGGGTCGTAAAAAGTCGAATTGATAGTTTCTTGTTTCTTTCTGCGATAATGTAGTCATAAACGATCGCCCATTTCTAGCCACAAAGAGCGCGGTCAAGCGGACGACGTCAAGATCCTGAGCACTGATATTGGGCATTCTAGCAGAGAAGTGGAAGTCTGGCGGCGCTGCTGGGCCCTTGGGTTTTTCTGGTTCTTGAGCCGGAACGGCCTCACCAGCTCTGCCTGCTGACACCGCCGTACCTCTTCCCTCCCTGACCTCTTCTAGCCGCCATGCGTAAAAAGGGAAGTATGCATCCTTGGCACTCAAGAAGGAGAATTTCGGATTGTGCTTTTCTTTCTCTCGGATGCGATCTTCGAAAGCGGGTCCATTTCGCGCGACATATCCAGCGGTCTTCTCAACGATAGCTCGAATATCCCTTGGCGGCAGGACAACTCCTGCAGGTGGTTTGCTTACTTCCTCGGGAACCGCGGGGATTGTGGGACTATCGCCTTTCGTCGCTGAAGGAGCCATCTCGTATCAGAATCCTCGATGTCACACTTCAAGGTCTTCTTCTGGTAGGCTTCACCTCCAGATTCTCTTACACCTCCTAATCAACCTCACTTTCTGCGCGGCACAGTTTTCTCTCTCCGTAGGATTATTGACGAACTGTAGTTGTGGGGTGGCTTTATAACTGTTTGACTTTGATAACGAATGCTTCTACATGTTCGTAACCTCCCTGAGATCATTCAGATTGTGTTGGCCTTGAAACTCACAACATCTTCGAGCTAAGTCTCAAACTTTCAACTAGCGCATGAAGCTCGTATGGGATTAAATTTAGGGCTAACTTCGCGGACGTGGCCTGTAAAAATATGTGTGAGGACTCTGAGGAGGCATCCCTTCCCTCCTCTCGCAGCACATTTCACTTTCAGCAAAGGTCATTTTCTTATAGAAAGGCAAATATGCCAGCCTCCTGATACTTTCTCACACTCCCTTCATTTCAGTTTTCCACCTTTCTTTAGTCTGTCCTGAGAGCAAGAAGCTAGCTCAACTTCTGATACTTCATCTGCGCATAAACGCTTCGCCTACCAGCGGCTCAGAGTACGAGACACTTTACCTCCACCGTCATGGCTCCAAAAAGTGCATCCCGCACTCGTTCTGAGGATAAGAAAGTCACTCAAACACCCAATGGAACAGCCAAAACAGCGAAAACGAAGCCCACCGACTACAGCTCCCACGGAGTCACTGACAATGACATTTTCATGCTACCAGCCTCGGATCTGCAGCTCTTGGGCATTCTTACAGTCATCGCAGCTATTGTACGTCTCTTTAGAATATACCAACCCAGCAGCGTTGTTTTCGATGAGGTGCAGTAAGTTGCCAAGCTGCCCCTACACCAGTCACGGATTCGAAGAGCTAATTGCAATCGCAGCTTTGGAGGCTTTGCTTCAAAGTACATCAAAGGACGGTTTTTTATGGACGTCCACCCACCGTTGGCGAAGTTGCTCCTGACGCTTGCGGGCTACCTAGCTGGCTTTGATGGGGAATTCGATTTCAAGGATATTGGCAAAGATTATCTCGAGCCTGGCGTTCCATATGTGGCGATGAGATTATTACCAGCTATTATGGGCGTCATGACTGTTCCCATGATTTTCTTAACATTAAAGGCTGCTGGGTGTCGAACAATGACTGCTACTCTGGGTGCAGGAATGGTCATCTTTGGTATGACCACTCAACAGCACCTTTTGTTAAGACGCTGACAGATTATCCAGAAAATGGGCTGCTTACCCAATCCCGCCTCATCCTACTTGATTCGCCCTTGATCGTTTTTACCGCGTTTACTGCTCTGGCATGGACTTGTTTCACAAATCAACACGAGCAAGGGCCTTCCAAAGCTTTCGATGCCAGCTGGTGGTTTTGGCTTGTTGCGACGGGTCTCGGACTTGGCGCCACGGTGAGCGTGAAATGGGTAGGGCTGTTCACAATCGGTTGGGTTGGAAGCTTGACCATCGTGCAATTGTGGGTTCTAATTGGGGATCCAAAAGCCGTTACCCCAGTGAGTATCTGCCACTACTTGTTCTTCTTACTTTGGGTTTAGGCTAAAGAACCTGGGCAGAGATTGTGGTTCAAGCACTTCCTTGCCCGGGTCTTTTGTTTGATCGTCATTCCGGTGACTTTCTATGTCGCATTGTTCGGTATCCATTTCCTCTGCCTAGTCAATCCAGGCGACGGTGACGGATTTATGTCATCCGAGTTCCAGGCCACTTTGAACTCCAAAGCGATGCAGGACGTACCCGTGGATGTGATCTTGGGCAGCCGAGTTAGCATACGCCACCACAACACGCACGGTGGGTATCTACATTCACACAATCACATGTACCCCACTGGTAGCAAGCAGCAGCAGATCACTCTTTATCCACACAAGGATGAGAACAACGCTTGGCTGCTTGAGAACCAGACACAACCCCTTGGTCTGGACGGTGAAGAAATTAAAGGCGTCAAAGCCTGGGATACGATTGACCCTGTACCTCTCGTTGATGGAAGCGTTGTCCGCCTATACCACGTGATTACAGACCGCCGGTTGCACTCACACGACGTGCGCCCTCCTGTCAGTGAGGCAGATTGGCAGAACGAAGTCTCAGCCTACGGGTATGAGGGTTTCGAAGGAGATGCCAACGATCTCTTCAGAGTCGAGATCGTCAAGTCGATGTCCGATGGCGCTTTGGCCAAAACGCAAGTTCGCACCATCGAAACCAAGTTCAAGCTCGTCCACATCATGACTGGCTGTTCTCTATTCTCCCACAAGGTCAAGCTGCCAGACTGGGGATTCGATCAACAGGAAGTCACTTGTGCTAAGCAGGGCACGCTTCCGAACAGTATTTGGTACGTCGAGCAGAATGAACACCCTAAACTTGGGGCGGACGCCGAGAAGGTCAATTATAAGAACCCCGGTTTCCTTGGAAAGTTCTGGGAACTTCAAAAAGTGATGTGGACAACGAATGCTGGTCTAGTCGAATCTCACGCCTGGGACTCGAGGCCACCGTCCTGGCCAATACTGCGCCGAGGGATCAATTTCTGGGGCAAGGACCATCGTCAGATCTACCTCATTGGCAATCCTATCATTTGGTGGTCGTCAACCGTTGCCGTCGGTATATATTTCGTTTTCAAGGGATTATCCGTTCTCCGCTGGCAACGAGGATATCGAGATTACGACAGTATCAACTTCAAGCGCTTTGATTACGAGATTGGTACTTCGGTCTTGGGCTGGGCGTTTCACTACTTTCCCTTCTACCTGATGCAGCGTCAACTCTTTCTTCATCATTATTTCCCAGCACTCTATTTTGCGATTATCACAATGTGTCAGGTCTACGACTTCGCAGTGAATAGGGTAGGAGGTCCACTCGGATTTAGGGAGACTCCTGCCATTGGCAGAACTGGTGTTGCGGCTTTCTTGGCCATGAGCATCGTTGCATTCACTCTTTATGCACCTCTGTCGTACGGAAATCCTTGGACTCAAAACTCATGTCAACAAGTCAAGCTCTTTGAGACTTGGGACTTCGATTGCTCTGCATTCCATACCGATGTAAGTGCCCGTGTCCCTGATCGACGTTGAATTGACTTCAGCTAATAAAGTCTGTCAGCTCAATCAGTACGATCTTGTCCAACCCAGTAGCAATATCCAGCCGACAAACGCTCCAGTGGTGCCTCCACCAGGTGGGCAACAACAGGCACCCCCGGCAGAGAATGTCACGCCACAACCTGCGGTAGAAGAAGCCTCTATACGCCGAGAAGAAAAAGTCGAGTACAGAGATCAAGACGGCAACCTGTTGAACGAAGAAGAGGTTGCCGCTCTAGCAGGCAAAGTAGATTTCCAAACCCGATACGAAACTAGGACACGAATGATCGATGCTGACGGCAACGAGATACCGGACAGTTCTGCTGGGACCGCGCCACCGCATCCCGCAGATCGTGAACCTGAGACTGCAGCTGACGACCCGGAGAATGATAGGAGAGAACTTCCGGCTACAGCAAGTCCAGAGGATGACATAGCAAAAGAAAATTCGGTGTACAAGAACGACGGTGGGAAACCAAAACCGGCAAGCGAGGTCCGTACTTTTCTGAGTCATTTTCCCTTGCTGGGGGCCCAAAGCCCGAGTACCAAGACATCTGCAGGTGCAAAGGAATTTATTCCCTCCTCAGAACCTCTTGGTAACTCGGGGATTTGGCTTGAAGAAGCAATGCTGACTCTATTCTGCCTAGGGAAGCGAGGCCACTTCGGCCACTAAGTGAATCGTTGAGTTGGATTATGTAAACTTATGTATTCTATCAGTATCAAAAGCGAAACTCTAGATGGTTCTCATGGTGTGTCAGAGAGCTGTGCTCTAGAAGTACTGGTTCAGTGTAAGGGAGGTGCGCCAGCTGACCGGCGGTAGCTACAGACAGTAAGGTAGGCTTCGGCCTCGCGACTTTGAGAAGTCTTGGATCAGTGTCATTGATGGTTTGGTAATGTCTTTGTAGCAATATGGTGCCTACCTAAAATCAGGCTGGACAGGACGCCTACTGCTGGTCGTGTTTCGAATATTCCAAATATCAAGCTTCATTAGTACGGGGAGAGATTTTGGTGAAATCTTGTCCAGCTTGACTCAAGCAAAGACATCATCTTTGCTATTTGCCAGAACACGGCGAGATTTGCTGTTGGCCCCTGGTCAGCCGAGCGTCTACGAGTCTGAGAATACCAAATCACGTGTAACTACCCAATGCAAAATTACTCAACGAATAAACCCTGTTCGCACAGCTCAAAAGAGGAACTGTTCAAACGTCGACGTTTAGCTTACGCTACAATCATAGAACTGATGATCTTAGTGTACAGCACGTCCTGCGAGCACCCAGACTTTCCCTGGTGACGTTTAATGCCCGACAGCTTTAAAATCCGTCTTTGCCATATTTGTTATATTGATCGTGTAGTTTCTGTTGACTGGATCAGTATGTTTCTCGAGCCGCACGAGAGTCTTCATATCCCCGACTGGATGTTGGCGGCCAGGCACATACCTTCGGCAAAGTAACGTTGGGTACGATGACACTGTGTAGCGCGCTTGGCGCGTCCTTGGGGGTCTTTTTCCTGTCTCCACCCGGGTGATACTGGTATTTGAAATGTTCATCGGCGCCATCGCCTTTTGCAGTTGTTTGCCAAGGCATAGTTCCTTCCGCCATACTGACTGGTGCTTCGGATGAAGATGAAGTGGGCTTGCGTCCGAAATGATAACCAGCCATGCCAAAGGCACCCGTCATGATTGTAAGAAGGATCTGCCAAGGGCATCAGCAGACGCTCACCCAAACAGTGACGTGTCCGTGCATACGTATAATTCAGGATCCCTCTTTGCCCCCTTGTGCAACGCACTGTCTTTTCCTTTTCCGCTACCGGCTTCGTTGGCTTTCGAAGCAAGTTTGCCAGCGGCTTGGCCTGCCTTACCTGCCACACGTCCTGCTGCCGCCGACATGGTGCAAGACTTGAGTCCTTCTGATGAATGGATCGGATAGGTAGCAGAGGGACAGTGAGGTAGATAGCTGCTACTGCGTTTGTGTTACGGTAGGAGTGAAGTTAGAGGAGATCATCAAGATCCGCTAAGGCGTATATTACGCAATATGTGCCGGCCTTGTAAAGCCGCTAATGCAGTTGCTCTTCGACCAATGACAGGCGCCTGCTTGCGGAGATTGAATAATGACCACGCTTTTCTATCTAAGTCGAAATCGAGCGGCTTACAGCCTTACACAGCTTGCTCGCATATATCATAAGAGTAACTGTAATTTAATCGTTCTTTCAGACTGCTTCTGCAACAGCCGTGCAATTTCTTCTGCCCTGGTTATATTCAATCCTGCCCTTCGCCGCCGGTTCTAATCCGTCTACTTCTCCTTTCCTGAAGCCGTGTTCCATATGGCTTCGCTCCGCACTTGAACGTGCTTTGTGAGCCCAAATGAATTCACCGCGAGCATCTTTGAGAGCTAATATTGTCAACCAAAATGGAACCCTCTCGGTACCCCAGTCATCCCCAGGCTCCGGTCAACAATCCTTTCCCGAGCCCACTACCAACTTCTGGCTCCCAGCAGACCCCTAGCATCATTTCGTCTCGCATGACGGATGTCGCATCGGAAGATGGTGATGAATTTGAGGGAGGGCAAGCCACAGGTGGCCGGCCAACGACAGCGGTTTCGATCGATCCAAATCGCCCAGGTTCCGCCATGTCGTCGCAGACTCGTCCGTCAACTCGAGCACCTCCGTCTCGAAGAGGTATGGGTTCGCCCACCACAATAGCTTCGTGGAGAACGGTTGGGGCTTTTGGAGGGCCTGGAGGTTCCATGACGAATTCAAGCAGGCCTCCCAGTGCCACTAGTCGGACAAGTCGAACTCACGTACCCTCATTAGCTTCGCATGCTTTCTTCCGACCTATGAGCTCGCAACGACTGCAAGCTCAACGAGGGTTTCGACCGACAAGAGTAGGACAGCCTTCAGCCAGCGTGGATGGATCCAGCGAGGCAGGAACCAACACCGATAGGCACAGTATGATCTCGGATGCAACGCCCCAGCAAGCACCTCGGATACCAAATAGTAACGACTTGCCTCCGGTGTCGAGGGGAACGGAATTTACGGAGCAAGACGATGAGGGTACGGCCAATGCAAGTCCTACTGAAAATGCAACGCTTCGGAGCATGGGCGAGAGTGTAAGACCGCTTCAAAGTCGTTCCGCACATGCGAGACCCATGCAATTAGACCTTGATAAGCAAGGCAATGGATCACCGAAATCCTTCCGAGCCAGTTTCCACAGAGCTGCGACTACACGGAAGGAAACGCAACGCCACGAACGTCTTTCATCATCAAACAACTCTCCGACGTTTGCAAAGAAGCTACCAGAAGCTGCTTCCAAAGTTGGCATCAACTACCAATACTTCTCTGGGAATACAGTATTTTGCTGGGGAGGAAGATTGCAGAATGCTAGAGATAGACCAATCAACGTTGTGAGCGGCATCATCGTATTATTACCCACCATTCTTTTCCTCGTGTACTCGTAAGCATTCTTTACGCCCTGCTCTTCCATGCTGTCACTGACGATGGCTTAGGGGACCGTATCTCTCACAACAGGTCTCACCCGCAGTACCGGTCTTTTTTGCGTATCTTTTCTTCATATGCATTTCGTCCTTTGTCCATGCATCTGTGACAGACCCGGGGGTGAGTGTCGAGTGGGCCTCTTGAAAACCTTACTCTGACAGCTACAAGATATTGCCTCGAAATTTACATCCCCTAGCGCCCCTTGAGAACTCTGACGACCCACTCACGTTGGGGCCACCGACGACACAATGGACTACGATAAAGTCGGCCGGGACGCCAAATGGCGCAATGGACGTTCCCACTAAGTACTGTAAGACATGTAACATTTGGAGGCCGCCGCGATGTCATCATTGCCGAGTATGTGACAACTGCATAGAAACACAGGATCATCATTGTGTATGGATTAATAATTGCGTCGGGCGAAGAAACTATCGGTATTTTTTTACCTTTGTGAGCTCAGGCACCCTCCTTGGTATCTTCCTCACCTTCGCCAGCCTCGGACACTGCTTGCGATATCAATCGGAGCAAAAGATAACATTCAGTGATTCTATCCACCGGTGGAGGGTACCGTTCGCCATGTTCATATATGGCTTGCTAGCCACGCCGTATCCTACTTGTCTATGGGGTTATCATCTGTGGTTGATTGGGCGAGGGGAGACTACCAGGGAGTATCTGAATTCTCATAAGTTTTTCAAGAGTGATCGGCATCGACCATTCACCCAAGTAAGTGCTGCCCGGAATTGGGTTGTTGTGCTTCTTCGGCCAAGACCGCCAACCTATTTACGCTTTAAGCGGGAGTACGAAGAGGGGGATCAACGGTTCGGCCCTAGAAGAAATAAGAGACAAGCACCTCTTGTTGCAGAGCAACAGGGGGGTGGAATGGAGTTGCAAGAGGTTGGTGGGACGAGCCAACTTGACCGGTGAAAAGCCTGTGGGAAGAGGAAGAGTTGCAAGGATGAGACCTTTGTATGGGTACTGTAATGGCTTCATACGCATTGTCTATTCACTAATTTTGAGCTTTGGCGATTCGTTCTGATTTTGATTGTAAGATACCTATACCCACATTGTTTGTTGAGAAGGAAGGAGCGAGCGTAAATGCTACAGAGGATTTTGATACGGGCTCCGGAAAAGGCTTTCAGTAGTTGAAGTCGAAAACTAATTGATAAAACCAATTCAGCAGTTTGCTCGGAGCAATTCAATCCCAGTGTGTGGAATGCTATATAAATAGTATGCTAGTAACCTAGTGACAAGCGACTAATGCTTTTTGAGTTGTTGCTCAACTCGAACCAACCTTCAACCACACTGGTTACACATTGCGCTTTTACCATTCTTGATCACCATTATGCTTGACACTCATAACATTCAGAGTGATTAATACTTTACCTTACATCACGGGCTTGACAGACTTGCACGCTTGTCAATCAGTCAGTCATTGCTCCTCGCTTTGTTTATTCCCTTCCACTATTGCTTCGTCGGCCGTTGTGCCGTAAACCTCGCAGCTACAATGCTTTCCTTTATTCAACAACGTCTTGGCAAGACGTCTACCCAATCCCAGAATAAGATAACGCGTCAAGAGTCAATAGAATCAGCCTTTTCCCGTGTCGCAGCTCGCAAGAGCTCCCAAGACCTTTCCACGACCCCTTCTTTAACCACAGCGACAAGTTTAACGGACACTTCCGGCGATCTCACAGATAGCTCCGCGAAAGGAGATGACTACAAACGAAGCTCTGCACGGTCACGGACTAGCATAGGTAGCTACAATGAGAATATACTGTCAGCAAAGCAGAGCCGCTCGGCTCGAAAGCAAGCTGCCGATAGGGGAAATCGGACAAGTTTGGGGGAAACATTGGTTGACAGCGATGAAAAAACTTCGCGTGAGAGACTTCTGCAAGAAAGTGTACAGGCTCTAAACGAAGATTGGAATATTGGGGCTATGCCCGGCGACGACTTGAGGCTGTCTACGAAAGATGAGGATGGCGCCAAGAGGCGGAGATCAACACGATTGGATATTATGGATCGAGCCTCTAGTATTGTTGAGAAGACTGCGACTGTGCTGGGCAAGAGGGGACGCGGGACAGTTGAGGCTGGTGTGGAGAAAATTCATGCGTTCAAAGCGGATAATAAGACCGCTGGCTTGAGACCGAAGGAGCCCGAAAGGCCATCCTTCGAAAGCCCCTCTCGGAAACGAGCTCGCTTTTCGGAGGTCGATGTCAGTAACCAGCAGTCTGCGGAGTTCGGAAAGCGAGAGCATAAAGGCAACAAAAGACCTATCAAGCCATGGGTCGCCCAAGGGCTCTATGTGGGCCAGCACCGAAAGGATGATGCCAGGCTTACCGAGACCAAAAACAAAGAGAGAAAAGCTTCGAACAACCGGCCAGAGGCTGGTGAACGTGTGAACATGCCAATGCCAATGTGGCTTGGGGATAAAATAATCGAAATGGGCAGAGACTTCAAGCTTCCCTTCGACGTATTTTCACCCCTGCCACCAGGGCAGCCAAAGCCAGACGAATGGAAAAAAACACAAAAGAGTACGTCCTCGCGGGATCCTGCTCTCATGGTTGCTAACATACAGGTTTAGATGTGTTCATTGGGGACGCCGCGAATGTGTGGAAGAAGGCCAAGGATTTGGAGCATTCTACATGCATTTGCACTGCAGATACTGGCTGTGATGACCATTGCTTCAATCGCTTTATGCTCTATGAATGTGACGACAGCAATTGCAAAGTAGGCGCCGAGCATTGCACAAATCGCAGCTTCGCCGCTCTAAAGCAACGATGTAAGGCTGGAGGCAAATATAACATTGGCGTTGAGGTTATGAAGACAGCTGATCGTGGATACGGCATACGAGCCAACCGTACATTCAAACCCAACCAGATCATTGTCGAATACACTGGGGAGATCATCACACAAAGTGAGTGCGACGAACGCATGAACAAGCGTTACAAGGACGCCGAGGTAAGACAGCCTACTTTGGTTTCCGTCACTCAACACGATTCACAATCTAATGCCAATCTTAGTGCTACTATCTCATGGACTTTGATCAATCCATGATCCTTGATGCCACTCGAGGTTCCATCGCTCGTTTTGTGAACCACTCTTGCGCTCCCAATTGCCGCATGATCAAGTGGACTGTGGCTGGTAAACCGCGCATGGCGCTGTTTGCAGGAGACAATGGCATCATGACTGGTGAAGAGTTAACATATGATTATAACTTCAATCCGTACTCAGTCAAGAACGTCCAGGAGTGCCGCTGTGGAGCTGAAGGATGCAGAGGAGTTTTAGGACCGAAGCCAAAAGAAATCCGAGAGGCGTTGAAACCTATTACGACAAGTGGGAAAAGAAAGATCCAGCAGATTGTTGAGGATGCCGTGGAAACCGTGACCAAGAAGAGAAAGATAGCCGTCCCATCGTCTGTGAAGTCTGCCTTTGCGACAGCAAAGGCTCAGACCTCGAGGAGACTATCGCACGCAGGAGTACTAGGATCGTCGGCTACCCAAAACCAAAAACTGGTGAAGAAAGATTCGCAACCCTCTCTACGGGGTACCAAACAAGAAACGACGGTTGAGAATAAACGAGATGGGAAGAAGAGACGGCGTACCACGAATACCTATTCTGGTCGACGACATTCTGCTGGAACGTTGACAGAAACGAAAGGCTACAAAACCCGACGCGGTTCATCTGCTAAGGCGGCGGAGGAAGACGAAGGAGAAACGCCAGTTGGTCGGCGGGACAGTGTCACAATGAAGGCGGCTAGTGTTAGGGAAAACGTTGTTCGAACTGTTAGGAGGTCAAGCCGAGGGACACCGGCTGGAAAGACAATCCGGATCATTGGTGACGACGAGTTCAAAGGTTGGCGCTGATATTTCAAAATTGTGGAGTTGGATACAATGAATTGTGTCCCTTGCATCTAGGAGTATCCCTGAAACACGCCTTCCCTTTTCCTTACAATTAGTAGGTCCATGATGCACTTTTGTGGAGCCCTTATGAGGAAGGGTGTCAAAGTCAGCCCGAAATGTCGATAGTAAGGATGCTAAATGCTACAATAATCATACGTCGTCCGTCACTACCCATCGATTGATCAGTAATCTCTTCGTGACGTGTCTGTCCTTTCCGTTCGACTTGCTCTACGCGCGTGCTCTTGATCAAATGTGAAAGACTTGCTCAACGGCTCTGACAAGCGCATCGTTTTTGCCCAATTCGCTCCCTTCACACATAGTGATCAATCTCATAACCTCACTCCTCAGCTTACGTTTCAAATCCTCGATCCTCTCCCTCCATCCCCCTGTCTCTGGCCGCCTCCACGACGCGGGCAGGCTTGGCCTGACACTTGGTGTTTGCAACCCAAGCATAGCGCGCGCTTTTGCTGGGATGTATGACATGTTCGGGGACAGCGGCGACTGTGTCCCAATGGAGGGTAACGGCGAGGAACCCGATGAAGGCGGGGGCAGGGGGATCGTGGAGATGTAATCGAGTGCTAAGTAAGTCGCTTGAAGTGATGATAGGAGTCGTGACGGTGCTTGGGGGAAGATGATGGGGAGCGAGCTATTGGTGGAAGGGAGTGGGGGAACGCGTAGAGAATCTGCTTTAAGGGGAAACTTGGACGACGAGTGAGGGGGATGACTTGAAAGCGGGCCACTGAAGTTTGAATAGCGACTGAGAGGCAATATTGGCGGTGATTTCCTTGGGACTCTGCGTTGCCCTGCCGGAAGGCATATCTGGACGATCACAGGGCTGTCAAGTTGCAACTCGACTTGCGGAGTGCTGGCAAACAAGGCTTCGAGCTCCGCTATGATCCAAGAGGTTTGTTCGCTCAGCGCAGGTTGAACAGGTGTTAAAGGCCTGGGGGTATCTGCTCTGACCGGAGGGCTTGTCTCTGGTGGAACCCGTTGGACGGTCCCTGTTGATGATGGATTTGAGCTTGGGGGTGTTTGCATCCACGTCGCTTTAGCCTTGATCCTTTCATACGCCTCGTCATATTTCCTGTCTACGACGGACTCTATGCCAAGACCAAGGACTGACTCTAAGGTAGCTGGGGTCGGAGGGGGTGTATGTGGGTAAGGAAACGAGAGACTCCGATCAAGGCAGACCGGTGTTGTTGGTTCAGAAGGATTGATCGTACCGCGGCGACGTGGTGTACAGATCACCTGAGGCTTCGACGGACTCGTTCTGATTGTAATTGCGTGCTTTGAATCATTAGCGGGATTTCCGGCATTGATTCTGGTTTGCTTGCAGCTCTAGGTTGCTCACCGCTTGTTGAATATTGTCCTTTTGTTCTGACAAATCAAGCCAGAGTCTGGGTTTGCGCCTCATGGGTTCTGAATGGAAAGGCCTAGCAGCAGAAGCACCCGATGTGCTGTCTGACCAAGAACCAAGATCGTACTCCTCTGCATGCCGTTCGGCTTCGTGTCTAAGCCCCCTTAATCCCGGGGTCTTGTGCAGGGACCTTGGCCCTGGCTTGCTGGGTGGGTTACCATAGGATAGCTGCCGGCGTGGAACCCTGCAAGGTGCATCTTTTCTGTTGGCCTCTTCGGAAGGATTCGTCGGCGCATAGTATATGTAGCCTGCTGGATTATCGCTACGTCCCAGCATTTTAGAACTGAATTGCTGCATGTCATCTTTTATCGGTGGGTCAACTTGGCTGGTAACAAGCACTTGCGTATATTCAAAAGGTGATCGCAAAGTCTGTGGACGCTCAGAGTCGAGATGATCGCTGATAGCTTCTGCAGGTGCCGCTCGCTCCGCCGACCCTGTATCTGCCTCGGAGAAATCTAGGCATGACCGTGATGACTCCGTCATGGAAACATTGTTATATGAGGATAGAGGACTGGATAACGGTGATGTAAATGGACCTTTCAATCGTTTCGCTGAGAATATTCCAAAGAGGGCCCTCGGATGAGATTCTTCGGGATCACTTCCTAAGGTCAAACCGTGATTCGATATTTTCTGTGGCAAGGTCCATGAAGGTTGCGGAAAGATTCCTTCCTCCGCTACGGTTATTCTGTTGTTATCCTCAGTGCTAGCAGGTCTGTTGCTCGTGTCAGCAAGGTAACCAGCAGTACACTCAAATCCTGTAGGGTTGTTACGAGGTAAGAGATGATTTCGACAAGGTGTACCCTCTAGTGATGTGCTGAGCATCCATACTGAGTAGAACGGAGAGATTGACTGAGAACAATGACATGGTAGGAATGAAACACCTTTAAAAGCATGCCGTCTCGCCCTTGACAATCGATCGAAGCTAAAGGATTCAAGGAGATAATCCATCCCTCGAATACTAAAATGCAGGGTACAAAGGAAACGCAACCCTCGCATTGTAGTCAGCACGAGGAAGGTGGTGTGGTATAATGTAAGGTACGGCACTTAAGGAATGAGACTCTGGCACCCCTTGCAGCCAAGGACCGTAGGTAACATGACACTGACTAAAACGAAACAGATCACCTAGATCGTTGCAATTTGATGCCTCAAGTGGCATCACGGCGTAGCCTCAAAAAATCCGACAACAGCTAAAGCGGCTTCCGCAAGAATGTCAAAGCGGCCACACACAGAGCTTCATAACCTACCCTCAACGTAGGCTGCACAGCAGGCCCAAAGTACGCCGAGTGATTAGCTGGTACGTCCTCAAAGAGTCTGCCTTCTTTTTCCGCACGATCCCATAATTCGTGATCGATACCTCCAAGGAACCAGAAATTGTAAGGCTTTCCAACACTTGACGCTAAGATAGAGAAATCTTCGCTGCCATTGGTGGGAGGCTCCTCTGGGTCAAAATCTTCTTTGAAGAACTCGGTGAAGGACGCAGCAAGGGCACCAGCGATGTCGTCGTCGTTGACGGTGAGTGGAAAGCGTGTTGTGGGCTCAATAAGCGGTTCTTTCGGTGAGTTCTGCATTTTGAGGTTCGGGTCAGTATTGCCCGAACGAAGGATTACATAGAGCCTTTGAACATTTCTAGAGACTAAGCGCTCTCAAGGTTGTCTCAAGACTCAAGATACAATCCGCAAACAAATTTTATATATACGTACGCTCGCTTCGCACTCTGCCTTGACAATTCGTCGCATGGCAGCCAGCACTCTCTCCCTCGTTTGTGAAGAAGTGGTTCTGATGTTGACTTTCAATATGGCATGATCTGCAATCACATTCTCGGTCGACCCTGCCTGTGCACTGCCCACAGTCACCACAGCCATATCCGACGGATTTATCTCGCGGCTCACAATGCCTTGTAAACGGAGTATAACATTAGCCGCCAGGACCACTGGATCAACAGAACGATGCGGCATAGAGCCGTGACCTCCCCTTCCAAAGAGAGTAATCTTGAAGCTATCGGCGGCGCCCATTATCACCCCTTTTCGGTTGCCCACTCGCCCTGCACGCAAAGGCAAAACGTGTTGGCCAAGAACGTAATCAGGGATAGGAATCTTGTCGTCATATAGACCATCGTCTACCATGGCCTGGGCGCCTGTTGATCTTTCTTCATTCGGCTGAAACAAGACGATCAAGGTGCCGCTCCAAGCATGTTTGATGGGGGCAAGATGCTCGGTCGCTGCAAGTAGACATGTTATGTGCATATCATGCCCACAGGCGTGCATGACTGGCTTCTCGATCCCATCGGCTTCGTCTTTCATGGTGATCTTCGATGCGTAGGGAAGACCGGTTAATTCAAGGACTGGAAGGCCATCCATATCAGCGCGTAGAAGGACAGTGGGGCCTGGGCCATTCTTGAGGACGCCGACAAGTCCATGCCCTCCAATTGATGTGCAAAGCTCATATCCTGCGCTAAGAGATTCGAGGTGCGATACTATGGTTGAGGCCGTCTCGCGTTCTTGGAGCGAAAGTTCGGGATGAGAGTGGAAGTGTTTGTAGAGTGCCTCATAAGTTGTAAGATCGGGCTTGTCGGAGAGTAGGTCAATGAGTGATTGCTGTGCCATGACATTCGTGAAAGAGAAGATCGAGGTGGCTGTACGTATGGGAAGAGAACTATTCCATCGTACTCACTCAATACACTGCAATGACGGCTTTTGCCCCACTGCGGGACACTTCCGTCTATCTTGCCAAGGTTCGCGCTTGCTCCACTTCGCTTTCGTGTACCACAGCCATACCATTGAAAGCGGTAGGCTACCTATGGAATTGTATACATTTGATGACTGCAATCCTTCGAGATGAGGGCAAGATATAAGAAGATCCCACACTTCATGAACATATCCTTTTCAATGGACGAGAGATACTGTTGGCCAAGAAAATAAGGAATCCTCAGATCTCCATGAGACATTCCCATAAGACATAGTCTCGGCAGATGCATGTGCAGTCAAACAGCTTTCTGTATTTTTTTTCGGACCCTTCTTACCTCGATCTCTACTTCCTTCATCTCCTTTGAAAGGCTTGCCAATGCCGGTATAAAATTAGCGGCTGCGTCCTTGAAATATCTCTGTGTAATCCTTAACGCTGGGGGAACCAGGATCCCGAACCAATTCAAAGGATCATGAGTCATGTTCGACCCAGTCTCTTTTTCTTCAGAAGGAGATCGAGTGCCGTTCATTGAGGTGAATTGATTGGCCGTATCGAACTCATGATCATCATTGGAAGATAGGGCAGGTTCCTGAGCCTTAGGCTCCAGCGTGGAGAAAGAGGGTGTCGATTGACTGATGGATCTGTGACGGCATCAGAATCTTATGTGCATAAGACATGGCGGTACATTGAAACACGGGCCTCGTACACACGAGCTGATGCTTGCATTCTCTCATCGTAGTGATCCAGGCCGTAGCGAACACGATTCGAATTGGAGAAGTTGGCTTGAGCAAGTGATAGGTAACCCTGTGCATGTTGAGGACGAAGCATTTCTACTAAAGGACTTCTTGACTACCTTAGAAAGTAATCGTGCTAAGGACTGCTGTAATGTTTGGTACTGGTCCAGAAGAATGAGGTAGCGTTCTAGATGACCGTCGAGGTAGCGGACTAATATCTCCTTGCTTTCCACATGCTTGTTAGGCTTCACTATGGTGGAAGGATAGAGGACCTCCCCCATTATTTTGTTTAAACCAATCCAGAGGCTTTTGACCGAGTAAGATCCGAGCAGTGTAGGAACTGTTATAATGGAAAGGCGAGAGCGTAGAATTTAAAGTAATAAAGGTTAATATCGAAGTCTGGCAGGCTTTACTCTAAGCGCGATTGACGCCCAAAATGTTCATCGTGATGATCGTACTTATAGGACAGGAGGCCTCATCCTGACAGCCAATGTTGCTTTGACTTAGTGACTTAGGACCACCAGGCCATAGCGCTGATATGATTTTCCATAGCTTGCCAATGTCGAGGCTATTGTCGTTCAGTCGTCCATTGAGGCCACCCAGCTCTGCCAAACGTCTGGCTAGACCACGACTCTTCACCCAGAACTCCCAGCCACTCCTTGTATCTGGTATTTCTCCGCGACCGCAGCTACCATTTCTTCATCCTGCTACTGGTAATAGATACCCTCCAGTAAATCGGTATCGATTTCAGAACCAACTGTCCCGCCTCATAACCACAGAAAGAAAGCTTTATCTTAAAGATCAATTATGGAAGGGGGCCAAATGGTCCGTGTATGGCTGGGTGGGCTTGCTCCTACTGAACGTTATGGCATTTGGTCTCCAACACGAAATCCTAGAACGCCGTTTCCCTTCTCCTCCAGAATGGACGATGAGAAGTCGGATCATGTACCGCGAGGCGAAAAGCAAGGAACATCCTGATCCCAATGGCACTGGCCTCACAGATTGGACTAACGCAGCCGGTGGGTATCGCCAGGTACTCGAGCGTCTCGAGGATCCCTCCATCGATGGCCAAGATCTACGACCTATATTGAAGGACGAAGGAGATATCTATGTTGCTGGGCTTGGCAGAGCTGGACTAGACGTCTCCTCCAAGTCGGAGCCATGGAGGCGCGGTTACTACGCATGTCTGATGGGTGCCGCAAGGGCATCTGAAAATAGGGACGGCTGGGTCCGTGATACCACAAGGAATATAGCTTTCCCACCAGAAGTCGTCATCGGGCCCTCTAATCCGCGCCCGAAGCCAGTACCTTACGGTGCGGCATCCGCTCCTCTAGAAGAGAATTGCGTTCCGGCGAATGAACCCGCCGAGACTTATTATCTGAAGATCCTCACTACTCAAGGGTTCAATACACGCCAACGTCTTGACGCTGCGCTTGCTTATGCTGATTGGCTTGACTTCAAAGGCCTTTCCTCAACGGCAGAAGAGATGTACGACTGGGGCCTCGATATTGCAGTGGGAGCACTACCAGTGGGCATCAATAACGTCGTAGACATCAAGTCTGGGGTTATCGACCAGAAAGCCACTTATATATCCTCAAATGTACTGCTTGCAACAACTTCGCTAGCTTTTCATCACGCTCGGAATAGTAATCTAGCGGCGGCTTTGCCTATCTACCTGTCTGTTTTACGAGCTAGGAGACAAATACCAACTCTTCCATCACAGGTTATAAAGGGATCCAATTTACGTGAGGGATCGTCGATCGCCCAAGTACTCTCATTTTTCCAGTCCATAATTGTCACACCACCATATCCTCCTGCGCCACCGACAGGCGATGAGGTCCCCGTGCGGACATCAGCTGCGACATGCGAGGAAGCTGGTGTTATGGCCCATGTTGGCGAAATCTTGTTTGCCTCGTCCTTCGCAAGCTCGTCTGCTAGGGCGTCGTCCAACAATCCCAGAGAGTCCCTGGTCCCATCTCTATCCACGACCGGTTCTTTGAAGAGTCAGCAGTCCGGTTTAAGCTGGACTCGTGACGCAGTAGATTTGGCTGAAGCCACCCTGACATCAGCAGACAAAGATGACGATGAGGCTCGAGAAAAGTGCTCTGAATGCCTTGCGGTAGGCATTGAAAATTGGTCAAAGATGGTCGCAAAGTTGCTAAAAGACGAGCGACAAGCCAAGGTTGGAAAGCAGCCGAGGGCCAGCAGCAGTTGGCTCTTGGGTAGCTCGGCAGCGGCTGAAGACGAAGGGAAATGGGAGCGCGAATCCCAGGTGGTAGAAGAGAGACTAGGGAATGTCCGAAAGCTACTCAGCAGAGAAGCTGACATAAAGGAACGGAAGAGCGGCTACCTGTTTATGTGAGTGTGAAATAATGGTTGCATGGCCACATGACAAAACATATCACGTGATGAGTGTGATACAGTCTGCCTATGTTCGACCTAGCAATCACGGGCGATGCATAATGGCTCCGTGTCATATACATGGATTTGGCTAACACAAGGCCTGTGTTCTGGACGTCCTTCCAAGCATAGGTATCAATTTGATATTGGTAGATTTGTGTTACAGAATGAACGGTGCTTGGTGGACACTCCGTCCCCGCAGGTTCAGTGCAACCCAAGCATGCACTTGACGTCGCATCTTGCCGCCATCAGCGGCCTTCCCGCCCTGTCTTCGATATGGAATCGATCCGGATCACTGCGCAAATCCAACACTGGAATGTCGAAGGTCGGACGGCGGCCGCTTGTCAAGACCCGACCCGGAACGATTTGCACTCTTCGGCTTGCAAGAGCTGGAAAAGTCAGCTCGGGTCAGGCGCTCTTCACTTGACATCAATATGGGGAACGACCTTCTCTTGTGAGAAATTATACCAGACACAGCGTGCACGTCTTCTCAGACGCACATCGAAATAAGAGGCTGTATAGTGTTCCGGAGGGGTAATGTAGATGTTGTGGCACGGGAAGCATGGTCGGAGATATTTGGGACAGCCGCCGCGCTGTGCATCTCCGTTGTGCGTTCTCCGCCGGGGACCCTGTGCTTTGGGGCGGCGAGAGAAGCGGGTCGGAACAGCTCGCTCGCTGGGGACCATCCGTTCCATAAAGTAAAGGAGGAAGGTGGCTCGTCATGTTTTGGGAGCGCGGTGGCATGTAAAGCAGCAGCGAAAATCAAATTGAGAGGGCTCCAACGTAGTCAGGCGAATTGAGAATGTATATTTGCAAGCAAAGAAGCTTTCTACTCTATGTTTTTTAAAAGCAACATTTTACCAACCCCCTCCCCAGCCCTCTATCTATAACCGATCCAGCAGCCCTTCACTTTCCAACATCAACACAATCTGATGCACCACGCCCCTCACGCTCGTCTTCTCAATGTCCACGACCAAGTCGGCCTTCGAAGGCGCCTCGTACGGATCATCCACCCCGGTAAAGCCCTTGATCTCCCCCCGCCTCGCCTTGGCGTACACGCCCTTCTTGTCCCGCTTCTCGCTGTACTCCAAACTCGTCGCCACGTGCACGAGGTAGAAGCTCCCGTGCTGGCTCACCGTCTCGCGCGCGCTCTGCCGGCCCTCCTCAAAGGGCGCAATGGGCGCCGCGATGACCGCCGCACCGGCTTTCGTGAGTTCCGCGGCCACGAAGGCGATGCGCTGGATGTTCTTGTGGCGGTCGGAGCGGGAGAAGCCGAGTTCGGACGAGAGCTCGCTACGGACGGTGTCCCCCAGGAGCAATGAAACGGGTCGGCCGCCTTGCTGGTGCAGTGTCACGTCCAGGGCTCGTGCTATAGCGTCTTTGCCGCTGTTTTGGTAGCCGGTCAAGAAGACGGTGAAGCCTTGCTTGAACCTCGGCGGATGGGATTCCCTGAGCACGCGCACGACTTCGGGGTAGGAAAACCATTCGGGAATGTCCTTGCCTGTGCGCAGACGGGAACGAAGCTCGGTGCCGCTAATGTTGAGAGTTCGTATGCCGGCGGGTACTTGATCGTCGGGCTTGTACTCGTCGCTATCTGGGAGATAGATCATTTGCTGGAATGGGACGACTTCAATTCCCAGCTCCTCCCTGTACTTTTCAACGGCATACTGTGCATCATAAGGGCCATAGAAGTCTTTGCCGGCACTGTTCTTGCCAGGTCCGGCATGGTCACGGCCAACTATGAAGTGCGTAGCGCCGTGATTCTTGCGGATGATAGCGTGCCAGATTGCTTCTCTTGGTCCGCCCATGCGCATGGCAAGCGGAAGCAAGCCGAGTACAGCCATGCCATTAGGGTAGCGTGGTAGTAGAGCTTGGTAGACACGCACTCGGGTGAAGTGATCGATGTCGCCTGGTTTGGTCAAGCCGACAACTGGGTGGATGAGGACATTAGCTTGGCGAGCTCGGGCAGCGCGGACGGTCAATTCTCTGTGGGCTCGGTGCATGGGGTTGCGAGTTTGAAAGGCAACGACGCGCGACCAGCCGAGTTTTTCGAAGTGAACTCGGAGTTCTGCTGGAGTATAGCGCAGGGCGACGTAGTCGTAGTGGTTGAGTCGGGAGATGGCGTCGATCTTGCCGCCTACATAGTATTCTTGGACTGTACTATTCAAGTATTTGATTGCTGGATGCTCTGGGTCTCCACCTAATACTTCTTTGGCCTCCTTCTGTCTGCGTCATATTAAAAACACCCTGCTAAAAAAGATATATACTAACTGACTTGTCGGGCTTGTAGACGTCGTCGATTGTAATAATAGCAAGATTTCGATCATCTCGGAAATCCCTGAGGGTAATACGTTCTCCTGCTTTCAGGCTGACCTTTTTGATTGTCGTGTCTGAAACGTCCAAGCATATTGGCATGCTGAAAAGGCTACCATCTGCCATGCGAACATTTTCAACGACCCTTGATTTGGATTAGCAGAAGATCTTCGCTTTATGGGATTCCATGGTGACCTGCGAGTTGTAGTCCTTCTCGTTCAGAAAACCTAGTGATGATGTCAATGGTATGAACCAAACATTACCAGTCAATAAGTCGAGGTTCTTCTTTCAGTATTCCGAAGACAAGGTGCAAAGTTTCGTCCATACATTGCTTTCTCCACTTCTACTTCAGAAGTTCACGAGACAAAGATGCAAAAGGCTAGAAGAGCTTTTGACGAACCTTCCAAGGGGGAGAATCCACCACTCATAATCAATTCCAAGTCACACAATTGCCTCTCGGTAAGCACAATAGCTGGGAGCTTCTTCGCCTCTGCTTCCAGCTCGTCATGCCTTGATGCATCTCTGGCAAGTAGATCCTTGAGGATACCGCCATGAGGCTGATTGGCCATGCTTGTCTTGGCCAATGAATAGATAGATGTAGAGACTAAGGGATTTGATAATGGCAACGAAGGTGTAGATGTTGGTGATTAACGGGGAATTTATGGCACCTTCAACGGCTGCGGATGACCAAACCCGCGACGACAAAGATGCGTAGAGATCCCGGGTTTGTAAGAGTGGTGTGTAACAGGATGCTGGCGGTGACGGGGGACTGGGTGTAACGTAGGTTAAAGTTCAAACATCGGAAAGAACAGAATAAACACCACCTATCACTGATTACTTGAGAAAGAAAAGAATTTGTTGTAGTGAGGGACAATGGCCTCACATATGCTTCACATATGTATCTGTCTGTATGCACGAAAATTAATCCTTGTCATGATCAGCGCACAATCAAAAATAGGAAAAAAAAGGCAAAAAGCCCCGAAAAGATACTCTACCCGGCTCGGCTGCGGCATATGACGTACTAGTACTTACTAGCCGGCTGCCCCTTCTCCATGGGTTCTGAAAGCTTCAAATCTATCTGCAGCAGCTGCAGAAGCCCAAGGAAAGTATTTCTTATCTATTTTTTCTACCTTCGAATAAGAATCTATCCATGCTAGCTGTTATGCATCATGGCTCTTGCAAGCCCGTCTACCTTTTTTTAATCCTCGAAAATGCTTTGGTAGTTGCTTCCATCCAAACTCCACGCTGAATGCGATGAGAACCAAAAAAGACCAAAATCGCAACGTTACTCATCATGATGCCATCTCCAGTCCGGAGTCCAAAGCTTGGTGCAATGCCTCCTGCTGCTTCTTTATCTCTTGTTCTTTCAAGAACTGGGCAAACTTCGACCGGGGGTTATGAATCCCGCACTCAGTCTTTTGCTGACCCTGCCAACGTCCGGCCCGCTCACTCTCGCCTGCCTGAACCGGCTTCGTCGAATGCCAATCACCGATGCTCTTGTAACCACGGTCTAGTAGCTCGTTGTAGGGGACATTGTTTGCCTTGATATATTCCTGTACTTGCTCGAAAGACCAATTCGCAAAAGGATTCACTTTGACGAGGCCAGCTTCGTCAACTTCGATCACGTCGATGTCTCCGCGCTTGCCTCCTTGACTTCGCCGACGCCCTGTCAGAACAGCGCCGACTTGCAGTTCCCTATATGCGCGTTGCGCAGGCTCGACCTTTGCCAACCAGTCGTAGAGCTCATCATTCGTTTCCCACAACCTTTCACCATGTTGCCGAGCAAATTCTTCCGCGGTATCAGACTCCGCGGGCTTGTAAACATGGAGGCTGACAAGCGGGTATCGTTCTCTTATACGGTCGATGAGGCTTAGGGTTTCAGGGAAATGGTGAAGAGTGTTGAAGAAAAGGAGGTTGACCATCTGTGGTCTAGGTATTTTCATCTTGGACAGCATGTCAAGGGTGGTGAGGCCAGTCAGACCGAAGGCGGTCTCCTGGAAGAGAGAGGGTAAAGTCGTGATGCACCATTGTAAGATTTCTGGAAGCTTAATGTCAGCCTGGGGTGTTTTCTCATGTCTCATGTGCAGAGAAGAACTGTCGTACCTTGAGGCTCAAGATTTTGCAGTTGACGATTTAAGAAAGCCAAATGTGGTTTCGTGAAATAGATTTCCGGAATATCTGCTTGGCTGGAGCTGCCGCTGACATAACCGGATTCGACATCGTGGGAACCATCGTGCTCCAAATCAAAGACCGGAGAAGAACCCATACCAAGTAATCAAGTTGAGTAGCAGGGAGAAAAACAGAAGCAGTACGAGTAGATTTGCCACCAACGATTGAAGAGACAGGGAATGGAGACTGTGAAGGAGGATAGCAGGGACCGAGAGCCAAAATCAGTGAGAGATGTTGGAAGCACAAGATGGGAAATTGACAAGATGGGAAATATATGAGGGCGCCGGACTGACAACCGATGACTGATGAGATTCTTCTTATTCATCGTGGGTGCTGATATATTGAGATATTACCAAATCCGCTATGGAATTGCGTGCTCGCCGCTAAATTGTGTCGGAACAAGGGGAAAAATTATAAAATCAGAGATTAGGTAGAGTGTTAATATTTTACCCTGACAAATCTTGTGGAATGAAAGAGATGATGTGATACATAAAAGTATCCTTTGCCTTTTTTTCCATTGACTTTTTCATCATCCGATGAATGCCTGGATTAATAATGGGGAAGTAACGGTGCCATGTTGCTGTCGGACCGATATCCACGGTTGAGAGAACAGCGAGAGAAGCACACATCGAAGCTCCTCCAAACCCAAGGATTCGCAATAACCAGACGACGCTGTGACAACATCATCCTCGCATGTGACTTGTTAGATGAAACAAAGATGGCGACGGAGATGCGACTGATGAGAATTTATAGACTTTACCGTGATGGCAAATGAAGAGGAAGAGTTTGGAAAGCGGAGAGAAGGCCACCCGACTGTTTACGACTACGGTGAAGCAAAATATTTACGGTGAACATCAAGTACCTTGACGTAATCTGAGGTGATGCACGGCCGAGACTCGCGAGATACTTACTACATTAACATTCAAATCGCTAAATCGCAGATACATATCTAAATATTACAAGGTGATAGTTCGCTGTGGTATCTTATCCTTATTCGTTAAAAACTCCAAATCCTTCCTCACCACTCCCTAGCATAAAGACATTATATGGCATCACCCCAAGGATCTCTCCAGGCTACCCAGCAAATCTTCTTCCCCATCGGTGAAATGCTGAGTAGATCCTTCTGAATCCTCTGCAACCCTGGGCTCGGTCATTCCATTCAGAGGATTATGCGCAGCCGGTATTTCAGCCTTGATTTGGCTATCAACGTTGGGGTTGGGAGCAGCCTCGACTGAGATACGATCAGCGCCCAAGATATGAGGCATATCTGGCGCTGGCGCTTGGTCTGCTTCCTGTGCGGCATCAATCTGGGGCGGTAATCGGAAATGCTGGTCAGCAAGGGCTATATCCGGCGAGCTCGACATGCTTCTCTCAATCGGTGTTGGCGGGCTCATAGTTGGCGCTTTAGGACTTAGAAAAGGAGCTTTGAGACCGAACGTGCTTTCGATGGGTGTGGGTGGGCTTGGAGTGGGTGCCTGTGGGCTAGTAGTCACTCTCGTGTATGAGAATCTGCGCTCGGGAGAAATGGCCTCGGGAAAGGCCTCGGTCGCTGGCCTTCCCCAGGGTTCTGTCATTGCTTGCTCTGTCATTGCTTGCTCTGTCATTGCTTGCTCTGCCGTTGCATGCTCTGCCATTGCATGCTCTGTCATTGCTTGCTCTGTCATTGCATGCTCTGCCATTGCTTGCTCTGTCTTTGCTTGCTCTGTCTTTGCTTGCTCTGTATTTGCTTGCTCTGTCTTTGCTTGCTCTGTCTTTGCTTGTTCTGTCATAGGCCGCTCTGTGATGGGCTGCTCTGTGATAGATTGCTCTGTGATGCGTTTTTTCGTCGTAGGCCGCTCCGTAACAGATTGCTCTGTAACAGGTTGCAGCGTCGGAGGCTGCTCTGTGATATGTTGCTCGTTAATATGCTGCTCCGCTATAAGTTGCTCGGCCATAGGTTGCTCGTCCATAGTATGCTCCGCCGAAGGCTGCTCGGCCATAGATTGCTCCAAAAGTTGCTCGGTCAAAGTTTGCTCGGCCAGAGGTAGCCCGGCCATGGATTGGACATTCACGGGTTCAAACTCTCCAATAGATTCCGGCACAGATTCAGTTGGAGGTTCGGACAGAAGTTCCAATTCCGACTCCCCATTCAACTCTACCATAGCTTCTGTCCTTGGCGTTGAAATTGTGTTTGTTGTTGGCCCTGGCGCAGCATCAATGGAAGACGTTGGCACGGACTCTATCATGACAACCTCCAGATTATCTGGATTGGGCTCTGGCATGGCTTCTTCTGTGAGGTCTGTGGGAGCGCTTGGCGTTTCTTCTGCAACAGCTTCCACCGTTGAGGCGGCTGTACCCTCCGTCATTTGTTCGGTTAGAATGTCTGATGTCGGCTCTGCCCCGGGCCTCGTCAGAGACTCTGCTAGGCTTTCTGTTGGCTGCTCGGCTGTGATCTTGTCCGTCACAGACAGGTCTCCAGGCTCTGGCAGAGGCTGCAACGTGGTGTCCGGTGGGGGAGTCGTCATCAATTCTGTTTGAGCTTTGGTCTGCGGTTCTACTATCGATGCTGCATGATGCTCTTCTACGACAGCTTCCGATGGTCTCGAAATAGATTCGGGTGTGGGCATTGTCTCTTCCGAAACTTCTGCGGCGACCGGTGCAGCAAAATCTGTTATGAATTCCGTGCTTTGTGCGATGGATGTTACTTTAGGTTCCGAAGGGGACCGACTTATGGGTTCGTCGTCATCTTCGTCCAAGAGCATAGGGTCCGAGCTGTCTTCGTGAATAGGCTCCGCGGGTAATGATAGAGGTATATTGGACGGCGGTAGAGCGGCGCCGTATGCGAGTTCTGCGGGCTCGAGCTTCATATCATTGACAACTATAGTTGGAGGCTCTGCAGGTGACTTTGCTGGGGTAGGCGAGGGTGAAAGCTCTCCTTCCTCTCTGTCGCCGTCTTCCCCTTCCTCGCCCTCACTACCTTCTTCGCTCCCTTCTTCACCTTCTGGAAGAACGTTCCCATCTCCCATTTCAGTGTCCCCATCCGGTCCTCCATATTCCATCTTGGCGCTCTTGCCGTCGTCTTGTCCAGCAGCTGAGCCGTTGAGCAAAGCATTGACCCCGTCGGAAGTAGCGGTCCCATCTGTACCAGATATAAAAGCGACCTTCTTTTTCCTCCCCCGGCCCGGACCTTTGGCTTTCCTTTTTGGCGGAGGCGGTCTTCTCCTGTTTGCAGTAGGCATGGCTTGATCTCCAGCGATGACAACGCCCTCAGCGTTGACTACCCCTAGTCCCTCCACTACAGTGCCTGGTGCAGGTACTTGTGTTGGGCTGGTCTCTTCCTCAACAACCTCGCCATCAACAGCTTGGCCTTCCGGAACAAGTACCTCCCAGATATAGCTGTTTCCCTCGGTATCCATCTTTCGAATTTTCGTTTTCCTCATCCGCGTCGTATTCCCAAGAGGTCCGGTTGCCCCCGTATAAACCGATGGCAGGCCTTTCCGCCTCTTAGCCAAGAATTCTGGCTCAGGTCCTTCCATATCTTTCGGTACAACGGCCCACCTTTTCGCAACGAAGCCCACATCGAGGTCACCATCTGCGTCCTCATCATCACCAGGCTCTTTCTCGTCATCCAACAATGGGGCGGCCGGCTTCTTGACTTGAGCCATCCGCGCTGCTCGTAGCAATGCTTCACTCATTGGGGAGTACAGATGTGCGTCTCGAGGCATTGGCAGCTCCGGCCATCCCGTATCGCCCGTACCAAGCGGGTTTAAATTATCCTTCTCCGGTGCGGCGTTGACATTGAAAGATTTCTTCCTCCAATGGCGGACGGGCAGACCCTCGAATACATCGTGGTCGATTTGAGTGCGGGTGGATCGTGCGCCGGTGCGACTGTTGCGGTACTGGATATTAGAGGAAAATATCAGCTTATTGTACTGGGCCTCAAAGTCTCTGGGTAATATGACTACCATCATACTAGTACGCGCGAAAAGAGGAGGTGGCCGGAGGGCACACTATAGTATTTGTAAAAGGCCAAGGATATGGAGCGACTGCCATGGTGACAACGTGACGAAGATAGTATGGATCACATGTGCAAGGGCGGCAACGAGTAGAGTACTTGCAGACGGTTCGTCATACTACACAGAAGATATATGCAAGGCGATGTGAATGGAAGATGCACTTACAGGGGCCATGACGCTTGAGCTCTTTCTTCAGGCGGCTCTTGTTCCTTACACGCTCCCTACTGGACTTTAACTAGCTAAGTAGGTGGGAGAATGTGATTGAAGGAGATAGGCGTCGTCGATCTGGCTTGTGCACCGATATCGAATACCAGCGGTGTAGCCGGCGCGTTTTGCGTTTTGCGTTTTGCGTTTTTACCACTGGTTATTTTGGTATTTTGCGGGGTACTAGTACTCCGTACCTTATTTACTCCGAGGTTCACTGAGGCTTGCGCGAAGAGAGTTCTCTACCTTAGTTGAGGTAGGTAGGTATACCGTTAAAGTGAGGTACATATTGGACTGAAGAATAATAAAGTAGGTAACTGGATAGCATGAATCAAATGCATTGGGCAGGTTGGAATCAATAATCATATAATTAATAATCATAGTAGTAGTGGTATTTACTTTACACAATAACGTTGGACGGAGAGGTTCCTGGAGGAGCTACCTTACTCGCCTGAACCGATAGATTAGAATACCTAATGGCTGAAGAAAGTACCTTACGGGTAACGGAGTATGTACGGAGTATGTACCTCGTACCTCAAGGTACCTTATTTATTTATTATTACTTAGTGTAAAGAAAAGTCTTGGCTGCTGCAGTTCGCTTCTTTCTCTCCATAATTTTTGAGCTTTTTACAGATAGGACGTAAAGATCTATAAAAATTGGCTAAAAATTGGTCTAGACCTAATTAACTAAGGTATTTGCTTTTCTGCAGCTGTAGTCCGCAGTAATTGTCTCGTATCAGCTGCATCCTCATACAGTCCACCTGGGCTATAACGATTCGTAATATAACGATAATCTGGTTTTAACGATACCGTAGCCATGCAACGATTATTTTTGGTGTAAAATAACGATATTTTCCCTACAACGATATCGTTAGCATTTGACCCGAAAAATCGCTGATATCGTTACAGATTAGATGTACTTAAAGTAGAAGCTAATAGAATTTAGCGTAATTTACATAGAATTTGCGGAATTTAAGGGATATAAGGCTGAATTTTACGGGAAACCTTCGGTCTTGGCATATATATTTAGCGTGAAACATACTAGCGTCATCTGGACGTACCGATATTCGGTTTATTACGATATCAGTGGTATGAAACGATGTATCGTTATAACCCAGGTGGACTGTATGATCTATCAACCAACCTCTCAATTGGGGGCGATAAAAATAGGCAAATAACAGTCTAGGAAGACCTACTAAAAGTTGCACCTAATTACATTAGCTTAGGCATCCCTGAACGCCCAATGCACTTTGGAGTCTCGACAGAGAAGGCAGTGCTTTCTGTCCATCATGGAATGTTCAGCCTCGTCGACCTCTCTTCAGCCTCTCATGCAGCATCCGTGTTTCTCTGTCCCTGCTTTCTTTCCTTTCTCTATTCGTCTTCCTGCGTTTGAAAATGCATCTTTGCACATTTCTGTATAAGTAAGATAAAATACGTACATACTGCATTGAAACATACACATATATATACCAGTATGGACCAGCCCTTCAATGAAGGACCTGCCTGGGATCCATCAGCCGGGAACGCTACAAGCAATCTGGCTCCGACCTCAGCAACGGAGAGAAGGCATTCTTCATCAGCCAGCACTTCTACGAACGACAGTAATGATTCCTCTGGTTCACGTGGTCGTCGATCGAGACCCTCAGTGGCCTCGGTCGCTTCGCAACTACCTACAGTGCGGGAGAAGAATCTGCAGAGAACCATAACGGAGGACAATCCTACGGGCCTGACTAACCTGAGCTCAGAGGAAACGGTCGTCAGCTCCCAGAAGGTAGACAACCTGACGCTGTATCCACGTGGTCTCTGACTCGAGCGCGGTATAGGTATTAACGAGCTTCAACAAAGTCGCAACGCGAAATGTGGAAAAACAAGAAGCCAGGCGGCAGCAGCTTGATAGGTTCAACATGGAGAATGAAAACCAGCGCGAAGTGTACGAACGACTCAGAAAATGGGCGGATACCCAGTACAAGGGAACGATGGAATGGCTGCTTGCACGGGCCGTCCCCAAGTATAGACGGGCCCCTCTGCCGCACGTCGAGGAGCTGAAATCCCTTGCCCGGCATTACTACCCACCCCGCTCGGAATTGAAATGCCATGTTTGCGATTTCGGAGAGGGTCGAGCAGAGCATAAAATCGTAGATCTTGGTGAGCTAGAGGAGTACTGGCAAGCCAAACCCGCTTGGGTAGACGTGAGATGGATCCACGCTCCTCTTGGTCTTGGGCTTACGCATTCTTCTGTCGAGGACATCTTTCTCCACGACGGTCCAACTGGTCGGGAATTTGAGAATGCTGGACGCTCTGGATGGCCTTACCTCGAAACTGAAGTTCTCAATTTCAGGCACCGAGACAACTTCCAAACAATGCGCGACATATACCTACTCCTTCATGACAAAAGCGAACTGCTGGACGATCTCAACAAATCGACTTGGCGAGCCGATCGTAATGCCAGCTTACATACCGATGTTGACTGGAGAGGCGATCACCTTGCAATCAAACATACCTTCTGGAACCTTGTCGAGGCCGACCTCCCTTGGCAGCTTTCAGAAGGTCTTGCGATGGGGGCGATGGGGCCAAGGGATGGACTTCAGCCCATTCTCCGCCATGTCGACAAGCAAGTCCTGTCTCTGCACCCCTTCTATGACAATGCTCAGCTCGTGAGAAGCCCCTTCCGCACGTTTCACCGCTCGGACGGATTTTTGTTGAGCCTCTCCCCAATGACCGGTGTCAACTACCTGGATAAGAACTTTCATAGGCATCTCTCCGAACCCCTCGACGCTTCGGCTGTTGGCCATGTATTCCAGGCTTTCGCAGACCAAGGCACGAATACCTGGCATCGGAAGACTGTCGAATGGTTTCTAGTCTATCTCATGACGGAAGTTGGTGTGACGCCTCACAATTTCAGGCAAGGATTCAACGCGCCTTCGTTCGAAAGTGCGTACTCTTCAGTCATCCAGGACTTAAAGCGCAGACGATATGAGCAGTGGAAGCCTAAAGCCACCGTGAAGCTTGTTCGCGCGTATCTCAGTGGTATCGACGAACTTACAACCATCAAATTGATCTTACAGAAGAAGGTCGAGCTCTTCAAAGTCATGCAGCTCGATATGAAGAAATTTGAGGCGGACGACAACCGCTTTCGCAAAACGCCGGATAACGCCGAGGGAGAATCATCAGTGGACCGTCTGGTTTGGGCAATGAATACGGTCAAGTACCAGCATGAATGCTTTGAGAGGCTTCTGATTGATTTGAAGCAATCTATGGATGCGGTAAGCTTACCTCAACCGACGCAAACAATCTCATCTACTGACCGCCATACTCCCAGCTCTTTCAACTACGCTCCATCGAACAGAACGAGTTAGCCATAGTTTCCGACAGCCAGAACAAAGCTATCCTCGTCTTCACCATCGTAACGGTCATCTTCTTGCCGCTCTCCTTCTTCACCTCCTACTATGGCATGAACTTGACCGGCATCGTCAATACCACCAGGTCCGAGGATTATTTCTGGAAAGTCTGTGGTAGCGCCGCGTTCTTTGTCGTCCTCTTCACCGCCTTGGGAGCTTTTAGACATAAGCTTAGGACCCTGCTCAGACGTAGGATGATGAAGGTGCCTAGCGCGATGGTTTGAGCTTTGGACGGATGACTGGTATTTGCTGCATGTTTTCGGGTTGGCTTTTTGGTATGGGAGAGAACTTTTGGAGAGATACCCTTTCGATGATGCGATTTTTTGGCGTAGCATGAGCAGAATTGGAGTCCTGGATTTGCATTGCGCAATAATGATGATGACGATGATGACGATGATAACGATAATGATGAGATTACGTGAACATCGGCCTTTTCTCTATATTTCCTTGCTTTCTGTCTGTAGCACTAAGTATCATTTAAATCCTTGTTGGTTTTGTTATGATGATCAAGAGCTGCTTGGGGCAGGCGAGACAATGATATAGACGCTGTACGAACGTAGTGAAAATCATGCATGGGGAGCAGATATCTTAAGTGAAGTTCAACTGACAAAGGTGACAATGATGGTCAATATCTCCTGGAGAACCCCTCTCTTGTCCAAAAGGTGACCGATTTTGAACGATGCTTTCTGGTCAATATTTACAAAGATATACGTAAATAGCAAGAGAGGCTTTGGCTGTTAGTACTCAGAGAAAAAGAAAATCTCTCTAATGCCTGAGTTTTGCTGCATCCTCTTACTTCACGAGGCAGTATGCAGCTCTGATCACGCCTTCAGAAAAGCGACTCCATGCGTCTGAAGATCTCATGATATATGCCATGAGGTTGGGCGCTTGATCCGTAGATCGCACCATAGAGTATAGATACAGATGTAGCGATTATTCACAACGCCAAGACGCCAGACAATCAAAAGGGTGAGGATTATTCCGTCGTTTGCCGTACTATGCCTCCATCCTCGCCTGTTTGCTTCCCCTGGCAAGAAGTCAGCTTGAAGCTTACAAAACGCTGAGGCCAACGAGGCCAACGCTTACCGTCTTCCCTCCCTCGACTACTAGTCTATCCAGCTGGAAGAACTGACTGACCACTGTTTGTCTCTGTGATTTCAAGATAGGTTAGTATCCTACGCCGGCAGCAGCGTAGCTCAAGAATCGGCCTCGCGGCACCTCCACGACAGACAGACAACCAAGCCCCTCCAACACTTTCCTCGCTCTCAACATATCATCTTGCCAGGCTCACCTTCATCATTTGCAGCTCCTTCAGTCCCCTCTGTATCAGCTCCTGCGTCTCCCTCTCCCCCAGATCCTTATCGTGATTCTCTCTAAATGCGTCTTTCGTCCTCCGCCGGGCGTACTCGCGGAAGTTGTACGCGGCGAATTGGGAAGATTGGCGGAGGAGGGAGCGGAACTGCAGGGGCGGGTGGACAGGGTCAGTCATGATTGAAGAATGTAAAGCCTCGCACTTCAGGGAGTGGGCGCTCACTAGTGACCTTGCTTGGAAGGCAGTGTCTCCTTTCAGAGCTGCCATTGACATCTTTGATGGGGTAGAAGTGGGCTGCAGATGGAGGGACAGCTCCCCCGTGAATTCAGGATGCCGTAGAATCTGGTTTTTAGATTCAATACAGAGTGGTTTTTATCACGGGGTAAACTTGTCAGACCGCAAAGGCTGTGGGGGATGGCAAACAACGGTTTTCTGTCAAAAACCGAGAGTTTCATGTCAATATCGAAAAGGATCTACTGTAGTGCATGACGAAGTCTTATCGCGGCTGTTCCCGCTGGACCCTTGTCTTAGCGTGCATGCTCCTATTATTGTGATGAGTCTCAGTTAAAGATCGCTAAAGTACATGAGGGATCGGGAGGCTTCCTGCTAAATGCGAGGCGCTAAGTTCTCTCTTTGCGAGAGCCACACCGATAGCAGGCCATCCAGACTTCTTCGAATGGTGTGCAGGAATGGCTTGATCCTGATCTCATCACACTTTAAGCTGCGCGGGGGCTTTCAGCACGAATTCCAGATTCCCATTTGACCACTCTCGACATGTCATCCTCGTCCTTAGGTATGTCAACCTCTGCCTCGAAATACCCTGGTATATCGTTGACCAGCCGGAAAAAAGCAAGCATGCTCTTGTGAGCCCTTGGCATGATGCACTCGGTGAAGGTAGATTCGCCCGAGGAATAGCAATTACAGCTGAGCTCCTGACGACCGGCAAGGGGCGTCTTCACTGGTTCATGATGGATTAGGTAGGCACGGGCACGCTAATGAATGCGCACCTTAGCATTGATTCTCATATGCAATGGAATCGATAGAAGAGATAATGGTAGAAAGCTTACCTTTCCCCAGAAATCCATGAAATTCTCATCGTGAACGTCGTCTCCGACCCTCCACACAAACCCCACGCCCACACAGATGGCCCTCACTTTGCTCCCCCAGCGTTTCCAATTCTGGTCCAGGTATCCAACAGCCTCTTCGGCCCCGTCCCCTATCCCAATCAGATCGATAACGGCATCCTGCCTCGCCAGCTTCCCTAGCACCTCCTCGAAGACGCTCTTGACATGCGCCTTGACGTTCTCACTTCCTGGGATACGATTTTTGACAGCGTCGATCCTCATTGGGTTACCGACTCCTGTCTTTCGGGGTAGTGCGTTCCATGTCGTAAGCGTCATCGCGCGCTGGCCGCGACGGTACCATAGTAACTGACCAAGGTTGGCAATAACAATTGCCGTGTCCGCACTGTCGTCTCTCGATCGAATAGCATGGACAAAGTCCAGGGCAGATCCGGAAGCAATGGATTCCTGTCCTAGAATACGGTGGGCAAATATTCCGAGATCCTGCACCGATTCACCAAAGTAGACGATCAAACGTTTTGCACTAGCAAGATTAGAGGAGGTGAGGATGGGAACATGTGGATCTGAAGGACCCGCGTTCAATGGAAGTCGGGTGACGTTGAGACCGGAAGCCTCGAAGCGCGCACTGAGCTCACTGCGAACGCATGCTAGAGATCGTGAATCGACGGTTAGATGGTAAAGCCGTCAGCTTGAGGGAAGACTGACTATCAAATGCATCGCGCTGCATGTCTCGGACACGTTCATTCTTGCTGATAAAAAAGTTGAATTCCTGGTCGGGGTGGGCAATGGAGCGGATTTGGTCCTTTTCGTTAATGTAGTACCTAATCAGATTTAGTAGTCGATTCTAGTAGAGAGAGGAAAGTAGTGGATTACCCCAACTTCTCCAGATCCGCAGGAAACTCGGGGTCTTTGGGTAGACTGCTGCTCAAACGTCGAAACATAATGGGCTGGCTGGATGATTAGAGTCGGATGCAGGAAGACGTAGGTCATCAAATTATAAGAAAAGCGACACAAACAAACCAAACCGATGTAATTTGTGTGAGGTCGAACAATTCTAAAGAATGAACGACAATCGTGGGACCGGAATTAAGTAAGGTGGAAAACAGAAGCGGCTAGCCGAAATGGTGCGCAGTCAAGCACGGTCAATGTCAACATCAATTCACCGGCGAGATGCGTGAAAGCGCTCAATTCATTGCTGATTGTGACGTGAAAAACCAATGATGACGCTCCCCTAGATTATGCTTAAAACCCTTCGTTGCCATGCAATACCTTCACATATTTACAACATCATCAACATCCAACAACCCCTTTCACCAACTAGCCTTTTTGACACCAGGTATATTCCCTTCGAGAGCATTCATTCTGAACGGATACTACACTCATAATAAGCTTCCTAGACACAAAAGGTTCATGTGAAGTTGGACCCACCCTTGCCATCCTGAAATCCTTGAACACGCCCCTCGATTTCCCTCCCTCTATGCACCTGTTGTTGATTTGCGTAGACCTGGTATAACAGTGCATCTGCGACAATTGTAGTTGCGCTTGGGCGCGCGCCCGTCCAGGGAGCGTAGTATTTCTGATGATGTAGCGGAGTGCTTGTCTAAAGGTAGGCGCAGCCATCAGCAACTGATGGCGTACTTGCTAGCACCCAAAAGAGCCAATTGAAAGGCACTGAGCGTGAATGAATGGATGCGATTTCCTTACCTCTCTGTCTCGTACTTCTCGAACACTTTTCTAAGAGCAGTCAGTATAATCCAAGTAATGGAGATCAATGAGAACCCACCGCTTTGTATGATCTCGCAGTACTCTCACATTGACGAAGCAGCTAAGATCTAGCTTCTTTGCCCGGAATTGCGACATGGCGAAGTGGCAATGATTCAAATATCACAGAACAATAGAAGATGTACTTGGTTCCTCTCGAGTAAATGGCAGTTTTGGTCCTTCACATAAAAACCTTTAGGGTATAACAGAATACAATGCCCCTCACTGCAACACTCCGAGTACCCCTGAACTCCTCTTCGTGCCTCCACCACCTTCGCGACTTCCATTGCCAGTCAGAGCGTGTTGATTAGCAAATGCCGTATCATGGAAATCCACGTCTTTTTTTTGGGGAAGAACTGAGGGTGTATGTTGACATCAAATGAAGCGCGTTCCATTTATGAAGTTCACGAAGCCTACACCTTGTGCTGTTTATCATGAAGCGCAGATATCTCGAGGCGAGCCCCATGAGTATGCTTTGGACACTATACCAACCTCAATCGACTAGACTAAAGCGTCACGGTGTTTCCTCTTCTCCAGCTTCCCCATGAAGTGCGGGACTAAACACAAGGCATACCCTTGGCTTCCAATTCGTGCCCACCATTCGCTAATAAAGTTGGGGCCTTGGAAGCTCCTACAGACCTATAACATGGCACGAAAGAAAGGGTCTATATTGCAATTCATACTAGGTGACGGAACCAGAGGATCAAATTCCAAACATATTCATGAGTGGTCGATCTTGGGGATCAAGGTGCTACGAACACCATTGCGATTGTTCCCCTAGTCCGGGGTACAGCAAATGCACGAAGAGATTGGACCTGCGTCTCGTAAGAGAAGATAGCAAAAGTCATGCATAGGCAGCCATGGCTACGGATCAATTTCAGGCGCATCTTCTTCCACCAAGTGAAGGTTGTCAAGAAGGAGATGATTTTCAACAAACCAGTGGATTCATTTTAGCCGACATCTACAAAAAATATGCAAATAAAGGGGTCTTTCTCTGTTAAGACATGGAGGGTTTGCATTTTTCTCTGTGCATGATCCTGGTTACAGTCTCTTACAGTCTGGAGGAGGCCGTCACGGTCAAGTCCTCTTCACTCCATTTGATCGTACAGGATAAATTTTCTTATCTTGCTCCCAGTACAAATTCTCACAACCTCATTCACATCCTTTTCGTCATCTACATCCTTTTGTGATCTCCGACCTACGCATGTGGTTTACGTGTCTCGTCCTGCAAAATTGTTCGCTGCTTCATTTGCATTTGTATAAGGTTTCTCCTGGCGAGACAGCGCCGAACAACGCTGAACGTGAATCAGGGGCCAATTGGGTTTCAGATGACTCTGGGTCAATAGATCATCAGTATCTGACCAGTATCTACCTGGATTTGGTCTATCATAACGTACAAAGTGCAGCCGACGAAGGCATTATCGCTAGGAATCCCACTACAGTAGCAGGAACCGAGATTGTCTCGAAATGTTGCATGATACGAGCAGGTCAAGTATCAGGCTGGATTTTTACGAAGCCAAGGTTTCTTTGTTATGTCGGCTTTGTGGTCAACGAACAGGTAATCTCTTATTGCGAGTCTACAACAATGTCTTAGACAAAATCTTTGTCTACATTTGACACTGTTGACACAACACCTACCAAGCAGCCTCGATAATTTCCACAAACAAGTTGCAACCGCTCTCCCTCCTATCCATTCTCCATACCATTCCATCCCACCATTCACTAGTCATCAGACTAAACTCGGGCAAAATGTCTTCAATCCAACAAAACCCAACTGCACCTGCTTTCACAAATCTCCTGGATGCTTATGCTCGCTGGCAAGACTTTGAGCACGTGTCGGCGCAAGCTACCCTCAGCCCAAGCAACGTTCCTGTATATGACGAGCACACACACCTTCCGGTGCCAACACCGGCCTCCGCGGCCTTCATCATGAACTGCCCATACATCGACGTTCCAGACCTTCCCGAGGATCAACGCATTTGCCATCTCTGCACCGACCCCTACAATTACCTGAGCGATCGCGCAAAAGACATCCAATTGAAGATCGCCCAGAGGCTGCCCTGCAGACACTACGTGTGCAACTTCTGCCTCCCCCAATGGCTCGACCCCACCGACGAGAGCAACAACAACACCTGCCCCTTCGACCGAACCGTACTCTTCCCCAAGTTCTCCCACTTCCTCAACACCAGAGGCATGCAGGAGCGCAGCGACCTCCTCGACTGGCTCAACGGAGCCAGGGGCCGCCACCCCACCGGCGCCGAGCGCGACGGCACCGCCCGGCTGAAAGCGCTGCTCGTGGAGCGCCATCTCGGCGCCGCCGTGGAGGAACTGGACCGCGACCGCTCCGACGCCGCCGCGTCAATCCGGCCGAGACTCAACGCCCGCGCCATCGACATCGACGGCGCCGCCGTCCTCCTCGCCCACCACGCCGAGCTGCTGCATTTCACCCGCCGCCTCACCACCCTCGGAGCCATCGCCGAGTCCGTCGAGGAACGCGTGCGCATCCCGACGCTTCGGGCGCGGTTGCAGCGCACGGGCGAGAGGCTGGCGGGGGATAGAGGTTGGGTGCAGGAGATGTGGGACGCGGTGAATGGGGTGGGGGGTGCGGAAGGGGGTTCAGTACAGTAGAGGATCGAGGGGAAGGGGAACGGCATCGGGAGGGTGTGGGAGTTGGGGAAGGAGTCTTGGGTTTTAGTTTTGCCTGTTAGGTTGTTAGAGTAAGTGAGTCGAGGCGTGGGATAGATAAGGTAGGGCTGCGAGCGGAGAGCAGAGAGCAGAGGAGTGGAGAGTCGATACTAATAATAATGATAATGATAATGTACAGTACGAGTACTAGCACCACTACCATAGTTGGCAACGGAGTATCTCCCGGCATTGCAAAGTCCACACTATGAGCGTTTATTCCTCGGATTCTGGCGCAAGGAAGCGGTAGGTGAGAAGGGACTCTAGCGTATCATTTCTTCAGTATCGATCGATCGTTAGCAGGCCGTGTTCTGCCGTCTCAGCATCGTAGGTTTGAATGATAGCGACAGGTAGGCCAGGACGGTCGAAGTGGTCCGAAGCATGGCGAGTTCCTCGGATGGTTGTGATGGAATGCACAGCTACCATTTCGTCGTGGTGTAGAGCGGATGGTAGCAGATATCCATGCTGGATTTTCTATATCTAAGCTAATGATTCACCCATGATTCAACAATAGGTTTCCCTATGCGGTAAGTCTAGAGAGCATCAAACCCCGAATTGAATGCTTGCGGATCCAGCACCTTTGACCACCGGCTGCGACTTTCTGATTTGATCACCTCACATCTACTTCCCCTTCGTCGTCGTTTCATCACTACCATCCACGCCCATGGGCACGCACCGCAAGCCGGGCCGTAGAATATCCTCATCCCAGTAGCTCATGCATCTCTCCCTTTTCGGACCTTTTCCTTTACGGTGCCGCTCAACATCTGGACTTAACTGCGCGAGTGCGTCAGCTAGCTTATCTTCATGGATCGTAAAATCTCTGCGGACGTTCGGCATCTCTGTCTCCGCTCTGCTGATGGCGACCCCCTTGACACGAGCCCTCTTGCGTTTTGGGGGGAGGCTCAGATGAGCTTGTGGGGTCAAAGGGTGAGCGAAGTGGAGAGCTTTGGCTTTGGACTTGCTGACGAGTGACGGTGTCCCTTTTTGGTGATTGGTGGGAGACTGTGTTGGCGAGGAAGAGTCTTTGGAGGGGCTTATATTCTCCTTATTGCTGATTGCTCCTGACGGAGCATGAAAGTCTTGCTTCAACTCTGACGGAGATATTCGGGGCCGTAATGGGGATGAAAAGTTCGGTGCTATGCTTCGTGAATAAGGATCATCATTTTTTAAGAGATCCTCTGTGCTAACACCCTGCGTTCGCGATCTTGAACGGCCCAGTGTCGTTGCATCCACAACTCCATCGAGCCAGGTGTTGATGTAAGAGCACGGTGCTTCCCTGGCATCTGAATGAGGGAACGGCAATACAAGAGGTACACCATGAGTTGAGTGCAAGTCCTCGCTATCAGAACCAAGGCTAGATGCGAAGGAGCTACATTCTAGGGATCGCCGAGTCTCCAACATCGGATACCTCACGTTTTCCGGGTTCTCGACAAAATGGGGAGTTGGTATAACTGGCCTTGCAAACCCGCTGCTGATTGTCTCTTTGCCATCTTCTTCGATCTGCAACCGTAAAGAGGGGCTGCTGTCTCTCAGCGTAGAATCAAGACACATGCCGCTGGTAGCCGCTCCGAGAGTTGCAAGGGTAGCGCGACCAGCCTTGGTCACGAGTGTTTGCGTTGGACGTGATTCACACGCAGAAGCCCCATGCCGACTGACCTCCGATGACGCCCATTTTGGCTCGCATGACTCTCCTGGATACTGGCTTAGCTTTGGAGAGTTATGCAGACTTGATGACATCAATGTATCATCATGACAGGTACTGCCAACTTTGATGCTGCGAGCTTGTGAGAGGGGTAATCTGGGCCTCTTGATGTTGGACGACGGTTCAAATGGAGGTGATTTGCTGGCCTGTAATGAGCTTGCGGCGTCGCGGAAGATTGCTGACATCTTTGCGCCATGACTAGGGGTCGCTGTGGGTCGCGAGAGATCTGGCATTTGTCTCCTCTTCTTGGCACTGTTTGGCGTAGGTCTTTCGGGGGTTTCTGGGAAGGTAGTTGCGAGATTGGCAGCAATGGATTCGTTCAGGCCGTGGTGGTTGCCTGGCGTACTTGCGGGATTTGACATAGCAATGTCTTCCCCGTCCGCTATAGGAGCTGCGTAAGCCTAACCCGATACTCTACACAGTCTCAATTTCTCATCCAATGCGCGCGAAGCTCCACATCCGAGCCTTGGAGCAGGGATAAATGCTTCGAAATCGGACTTACCAAAATCAGTACCATTGCGATATAGCTCATCACGCAAGGTCTTCCCAAAAAGGGCCGCACGAGGAGAGGCCATGGTGTTACAGGAAACGGCACTGAGTGAAGCCGGAGTTTGAGGCAGTCCAGAGTGAGGATGAAACGGCTACCTCAAGCCAGGCTCCTTGAATGAAAAATGAAATTTAGAGCGGACCTTACAGCATTTGGAAGGATCTGTCTGTACTGACTAGGGAGAAGAAAAGTTGCAGGTTGGTATACCAATGCTTGGTAGGAGAATTATTCAATGTACGAGACAAGGAGAATAAGGCCAGAATATTGAACGCGTACTGGGGAGTCCTGTTTTTAATCGTGACTTCCTGGGATGAGCTTATCTTAACCAAGAGATTTGGAAGGTCCGACCCATAACATGGACAGGTACTTCTCGTCCACTTTGGTATTGTCTCAACCAAATGATGTCCATGATTATGATGGACCCAAGTGTAATATCAAATATGGAAAGATGTTCCCTCGCCCTCGGGATTCAATTGTAGCATCTTCGCTCAAGATTTTGGCCGAAATTAACGGGAGTATGCTTATGATATATTGGCAACCCAAGCACACTGCAATGCCCATGTCCTCAAGCAAGTTTGGGGGTGGGCAAAAGGGCAGCGCAACGCCTACTGGAATTGGATCACAGGTAGGCAGCGAGTTTGAGCAGCGGGCTCGGTTGGTTGAGCGGAGATTTTTGGTCTGGTCAATGGCTGACTGTACCCACTGCCATGGACGGATCCTGGCAGACTACGCCACCACAAGTTCGGTCGGTCGGTCAGCAGCCAAAAGAGGGAGTCAGCTGTAGAGTGCAAAAAGGAAAGCGAAGGAGGCAGTGTTGAAGATGATTGATTGATTGATTGATTAAGTCATACTACCCTGCAGTTAGTCCCTTAGTGGGCCAACTATGCGAGATTACGTAATCTATCTATCAATAGATATGACCAATCGCATCGCCCCATAAAAATGAGGCTATACACATCGATGTAGATCCACCTGTTGTCTTCTTGCATGCATCCTTGTGGGGGGATACCCTACTACGCAGGGGCCTCCACCTCTTGACCACTTCCCGTTTTTTGAAATTATATCCCTGCAAATCCTTCTTATTGGTCCTTATCGAGGATCCGAAATTGCGCAATAAACCCAGTACTCTTTATGAAATTCGCTGCCATGGAGACATAGCGTGGTGTTGTTAGCATGTCCTCATGAGCTATCACTCCCCCTTACACCTTTCTTCGTTCTGCTGCCCATAGTCTCCTTCTTTGACTTGCAAGCAGCCTGCATTCATATAGCAGATGTCGAGCGGTCTGCTTGATCCGTCCGCAGTCACATTGATCGTTCTCTACATCCGATACCTTCCTGCTGTATAGAAAGGCTTTGAGACCGATTTTTTCCGTTCTTATTTGCGTGATTAGCGAGGTTTTAGCTCGTTTTAGCCTAGCGTGCAGTCGCATTGTTTTGATAGACGATATAGACTGAATCTTTCTCAGAGCACTGCCACGTGTTTCGGTGGTCCATTCTTTGGCCCATTGTTGATAGGCATGTTTTCTGATGGCTGTTTTGACCGTTGCTATCATTCTGCACTGGATAAATAACGATGGGGCCGTCTCGTTAGTGTCTCTCTCCAGTACTCTGCCGTGTATCGTTTTCGTCCTCCAGCCAGTGGCCTTTTTGGCCTCTGCATCGGCCCATTCGTTACCTGCAATGCCGATGTGGGCCGGTATCCAGTGCAATTCGGTAGAGATTCCTTG
>NKYR01000141.1:0-77746 GCA_003184365.1 Evernia prunastri
CTATGTGCTAGACACATAGCCATAAACACTCCCTATGTGCCTGACACCTAGGGTACGTCCGTAACATTCAGCGCTACAAATATTCGAGGAACTCCCTGATTAGTAAAGTAGTTTACTAGATAGGCGTATTAAGCAATCAAATCAAATCAAATCACGCATATATTATATATAAGTAATATCTATACTAATAGATAGATCAGCTTAATTTATTAGAAATCTATAATAAAAATTATTATGAAGAGAGAGAAATAGATACTTCGACTATTTCTCTTTCTATAAGTCTTACTTTCGTTAATAATCTTCTAATAATTTAAAAAAAATATATATTAATAATTTATAGAAAGAGATTTAAGAAACGAATATTATTATTAGTAAAAGCAGTTAACGTAAAGTCGTTATTAATAAGATTTAAGATCATCTTATTATATCAGAATATTCTAATATAAGTATTAATAAAATTCTTTATTTTATATACGTAAAGTCGAAGTTTAACGAAAACGACTTTAAAAGTATTTAAGCTATAATTATTTAATATATNTGGGAGTTAGTCTAGCGCTGGGGTTACGAGGATATGCCTTTTCAGGCCTCTATTGGACTCAGAGCCCTGGCGTTAGGTAGACGCAACCACGTATCGACTTTCTGTATAGCCTCATGATTGCCATTTGCGTGATTCAGCCTCATGGTTGCCATTGTTTGCTACAGGGAAGAGATTTAGGATACTAACCACGAATGGTTCGTTTTGCCTGTAGGTAGGCCACACCCGAGTGTCCAATGATCTGCTATCGAAACAGCTTCACAACGGTCCCGTTTGACAATTTTATTTTACTGTTCGCTTGCCAGTACGAACGGAAGGGTGGATGATCTAGTTGTAGTGTCAGAACCGTGCCCAGAGTCAAGTCTAATGGGGGTAAATTGAATAAGACAACTAGATAAGGAGGAAATATGTACAGAAGAAGAGCGCTTAAATACTAGGAAGAATCCCCGCTAGCCTATGTGTCAATGGGAATGTGTCAATAACCAATAAACACTCTATGTGCTAGACACATAGCCATAAACACTCCCTATGTGCCTGACACCTAGGGTACGTCCGTAACATTCAGCGCTACAAATATTCGAGGAACTCCCTGATTAGTAAAGTAGTTTACTAGATAGGCGTATTAAGCAATCAAATCAAATCAAATCACGCATATATTATATATAAGTAATATCTATACTAATAGATAGATCAGCTTAATTTATTAGAAATCTATAATAAAAATTATTATGAAGAGAGAGAAATAGATACTTCGACTATTTCTCTTTCTATAAGTCTTACTTTCGTTAATAATCTTCTAATAATTTAAAAAAAATATATATTAATAATTTATAGAAAGAGATTTAAGAAACGAATATTATTATTAGTAAAAGCAGTTAACGTAAAGTCGTTATTAATAAGATTTAAGATCATCTTATTATATCAGAATATTCTAATATAAGTATTAATAAAATTCTTTATTTTATATACGTAAAGTCGAAGTTTAACGAAAACGACTTTAAAAGTATTTAAGCTATAATTATTTAATATATATTTAAAATATACTTTATATATATTGATTGATTGATTGTTTTATACGCCTATGCTAGCTACTTGATGTAAGCTAATGAGGGTAACATTAACGCTGAACCAGCTTTACGGCTGGGCGTTGAAGAAACCTGAGGGCGAACCTCTGGACAAAAACTTCAACTAAACAGTACGCTCTCCCTTCTGCTGTGCTCCTTAGGAGCCCTATTACACCACCGCACATCTCTCTACTTCTTTGCGCCGACTCTTCTATTCTCTGACTTTTGTATCTCTGATCGCCCCCGCCTCTAGAGGCGGGTACGATCGCTTCTTCGTGCGCCCTTTTTGGGCTTAATGGTCTCCTCTACCCCGAGGGGTAGTCTTGACCGTTGGAGTTGTTCGCTGGCCAACTCGAAGCTGTTNCGCTTATATCGTTTCAGGCCTTGGTTGGAATGTTGGAATACGTGTCCTCTACAGGGGAGGTAGCTCATTAGGAAGCAGCATAAGTAGCTGGCTTCTATCTGCATTTGACTCTTCATTCGAATTGATCTCTTTCAGAGTCATAGCATTCTTTCGTCCCGCCCGCCCACGCCTGTTGCATGTATATAGCTTCGTTTTTCACTCCAGGTCTATGCTGCTAGAAGCATGGGAGTTAGTCTAGCGCTGGGGTTACGAGGATATGCCTTTTCAGGCCTCTATTGGACTCAGAGCCCTGGCGTTAGGTAGACGCAACCACGTATCGACTTTCTGTATAGCCTCATGATTGCCATTTGCGTGATTCAGCCTCATGGTTGCCATTGTTTGCTACAGGGAAGAGATTTAGGATACTAACCGTGACAAAGAAACAGGCAACACAGGAGGATGCATGAAAGGTCCTAGATCAGTCCAGCAATCCATGACACCAATCTATCGCACGATTCGGAGCAGCCTCACTGGGTTTCTTTGTGTTTTGTGCTCATTGTTCGCGAGCTTTCCACCATGGTCTCCAGGTACCGATTGTATAACCCACTGATCTCTCTGCGCATTCATACGTAAGGTCCGTATTCTATTCAGGATGTCGTTCTTCAATTTCAGACTCGTAGAGGCTGTTGGGAAGTAGTCGGATTTGGCAACTCGCTGCCATACGCAAGGACTGCACGCGGTATACTCGAAGTCTTCTTTCCATGAGTGAACCCCTATTCTTTGTCATTCGCAAGCTCCTGAAGATCGAGCTCTAGGCCCTCAGTAGAGACACTGTTGGGTACTGCGTGTCAAAGATTTCCAACACTGATCCTAGATGCTGCTGATACCAGTGTCCACTGGGCCTTGTTTGCGTCATCTAGGATGTATTGTTGGTCTTCCACCCACAAGCTTTGTCAGCCGAGGCAAGTGATGCAGAGTCGGAGAAGATCATCTCTCTTCACCTATACAAGGAGAAAGGAATCTCGCTTCCGGGAGTCCGATAAATTGTCTGGTCTGATATTAATCGCGCCATGCGTTGATCCTACCAAAGAATGAGGTTTCCATGAGAGCCGACTTGATAGGATGCCCTGAACTTCACTTTCCAAGCGTAAAAAGGAGCGCGTGAAAACAATGATCAGGTCTTTTGAAGCAGTTCAGTCTCTGGCCATCGAGGACTGGGGCCTCATGACTCCGCTCATTGTTCTTGAGAGTGTTGGTGGCCGATAATTCATCAGGCCGTTAAAAGCTCTGCTCTTCAACAGACCTCTCGGCCGTAGACACGAGTAGTGAAGGAGCCTGAAGAACTTTTAGATCTTACGACTTTGTGAATATTCACAGAAGTGAATTTTGTCACCCGTCTAATGGTCCAGACCCATTCACTCATATGGATAACGTGTTGTCACTTCTAGAGATTAGGTCACCTCCTCTCTCTTCGAGACCCGTTGAGTTTAAGGTCAGTTGGTCACCCTTGCTAGTCCTACTCCTTCTCCTCCTCTTTCATCGTATGCTGTCTGGAGCACAATGCCGACCACAAACCTGCTGACAGACCTCCCCCTGCTCTCTCTACCGCTGCCGCCTCCGCTACCACTACTCCATCAGCCGCAGATCCCACCGGCCACCAAGGTGAAACTCATGCCCAGAATCTCCAGCATCGATGGCTCGTGCGTGACCCACATCCATCCCGTCTCCTACTCCAAGCCCAAATATCAACAACATCCACACAACATCCACAATAAAAGCCGCGTCAACACCCACCCCAGCGCCATCCACCGCACCCCGTAGCTGCGCGGCCTGTCTCTGCACTCGCACGACCTCGACCCGACCTGGACCGACGTCGAGCCCGCGCAGGGTCCGTCGTTCGAGCGCTCTCCGCTGCTAGCTAGGGCTGGGCGCGTATCGGCTGCTGTGCGATTGGGTCTTTGGGATCCCACAAGCGCCCTCGTTCGGGCCCGGGTGGGGGGGAAGGGGGGGAGGGGTAGGATGTGGGGCTGGGGTCACTAGGTTGTCCCGCGGGAGAGGGGGGGTGGCGCGGACTGGGGAGGGAGGGAGGGAATGGGGGTCCGGATGTGAAGATGCGGGCTCAAGGCTGGCTGTTTCTCTACCGTTGCAGGGGTTGAGGATGGTTGGGAAAGGAGGGAGGTTTGTGAAGGTTCGGGACTCGGTGGGGATATGATGGACGAGCTTTGTAGTGGTTGGAAGAGTTGGGATGTCGATCTAAGCATACATAATCGCTTCAATCAGTATCGCGCGGCGCTGAAATTGCCGTTACTGCTGAGCGGACATCAAATGAGTCTCTGCCTAAACGCCAAGATCATAACAGTCGTTTGCTAGGATCACATGTTTCCCATAATGCCAGGCTGTATCTTCTCCAACTTCGCCGAGAGCTCGTCCCACACCCTCTTTTGGAGCTCGGGTCCCTCCTCGCCTACAACCAACGGTGCCGGCCTATGATCCCACAGTCAGCCGGTTCCCACCCTGCAATTCTCCCTCAAAACATGGTAAGAATAATCGGATGAAACGTACTGCTCGATCTCACAGTTTTCCAAATACTGCCCATGTGTCTCCTCGCCGCCTTCTACCGCATTGACCAAACTGCGACTGCCGTGTTCCGTGCTCCTCGCGAGGAAGAACTTCATGACATGGAGCCACCAGGGGGCATCCCGAGATAGCTCAGAATGGCAGAGCCCGGGGGTTAGATAGTTGATTATGACGTTGGATTTGCCGCTTCGTCTGGTGCGGGTGGCGAGTTCGCGGCAAGGGTAGACTTGGAGAAGTTTCGAGACTTGGTATCTGCGTCTAGTCAGCGGGTTGATTTTGTCAAAGTTTTGAAGAGATGAGCTATGGTGATACCTGTCAGGCATGTTTGCGGTCTCTTCGTCGTTCAGGGCATCGAATATGCTCTCGCTCTTCCTCTCGATGAATGGGGACCAAGCATGAACCTCCGAGCAGGTCACAGCCAGATGGGGCGTGAAGTTGTATTTCTGTCCACTTTCCCGCAGCTTCGGCAAAAGTAGCAGCGCCAGGAGGAACGTGCTGACGACGTTCGTCGTGATGGTCGACTCGTTGTCTTCCATGACAGACCACTTCTTCGTCGCAATCCCGGCATTCGCGACCACGGCGTCTAACCTGTCTAAAGTCTCCGCCTTCTTCGCAAAATCCTTGACAGATTCATAGTTCCCAAGATCAAGATGCCACACCTCGACAACTCCTTTCCGGCTGGTAGAGTGTTCAATTGACTCTTTGGCAGCCTCACCTTTGGAGAGGGTGCGGACTGCCAGGACGACTTTGGCGGCACTTAGACGGGTAAAATGGCGCGCTGCCTCAAGACCTAAGCCAGTATTGGAGCCAGTCACAATTATAGTCTCGCCTGAATATGAGCGCGATGGATATGGGAGTTTGATGAAGAGTTGACTGTAAAGGAAGTTATGACCGGTCATGATTGCTGTGGTGATCTCGGTGATGGATCGTATGAGATGCTTGCGTGATGAGGGGTATATATTTTGAATTGAAGGAATTTTTCTGCCTGTATAATCTTTAGGAATTCCGGGAGAACTGAGTTATTTACGAAATACCAAGACCTGGCATTTCTGGTATATGTGATGTCATGAAACGGATATAAGAGCACTTTGGCTTAAAGCCGAAGCCGAAGCCGATCCCTTTGCCTTCCCGAGGACCTTGATATCGGGAGCATCTATTGCCCCGGGTCTGGGAGGCTTAGTTACCTATGCCCCAACGGTCTGGGTGACAGCGAAGCGGTGACTGAGATCAAGTGGGAGGGTCTATCAGAATGATTTCCGCAAGTAGTCATTTGTCTCCAATGCCGCTGATAGAGCTAGTCAGTCGCCGCAGGGTCTAAGGCCGCAGCAGTAGAAGATTCAGCTGCATCCAATGTTGCGCCTTCAACGTGCTCAGTGTGTCTATGTTCATGATCCCCCGTGCTGTCAGCCCGAGTTGAATACTCCGGCACAGCTTCGTGTGCGACGAAGTGGTACGGAGGCGGAGGGTCATTGTCCTCGCCTTCCATCACCAGGGCTGGCTCGTTATATTCTGCTCCTTGCGAGTCATACTCTTCCGCCAATAGTGTGCAACGCTTGTAGTCGCCAAAGACAAGGTGCTCCTTCCCAGCGCATTCCAGTCTCACAAACACCTTCAACGAGTAGGTGCGCGCAATGTTGAAGGTTTTGAAAGTGGGCGGTAGATCCGAACTAACAATCGTATCCATCACCTTTTTCAAATCCAGATAATCCTCAACTCGCGGTCTTCGGGTCGCGAATTCTGCTTCTTGTAGCGTGATTTCCTTGGTCCATCGAGTGGACTCATATCCACCACCGCGTTTCGGACCCGAAATAGAGGTCTCTTCGCAGAGGTAGATAATCACTCTTTTAAGATGGAAAATTGGCGGGGGCACGGTCGAAGTCTCCAAGTCGTAATGGACTTGTAGAAGGAGCGGTAATGGTTGACCGATGATGGCAGCTGATGGTGTTTGCACCCTTATCTCAAAGACGGCTTTAGGTAAGTGCTCCGTGGCTGGTGGTTTCAACTTCAACTTCTCTTTAATGGTAAGAGGGCGGTGGGCGAGCTCGCGTTCCTCTCTGGGCAAAAGGAGTAAGCTTCGGTATATGAAGGTTGCGCTTTTGGTGTTGTAATTTGGAGTCGGCTGTTGTATGCTCCTGGGCCTGTATACTAGTATCTCTTTTTTCTTAACGCAGCCCTCATTCGTGTAGTAACCGTCCTTGGACGGCGGTATAAGTGTGGCTTGAAGCTCATACACAATCGAACAAGATCCGTCTTGAACGTTGTCAGCCACAAACGAGATGGGAAGTGGTTGATTAGGATCAGAGTTGAAATATGGCGAGGGTGCAAATGAATTCCTTTGAGAAGCGCTACAATCGAGCGGATTGGTGAAGCTGAAAGACCATCTGTTACGATCCATGTCTTCGTTCTGGATGTACGGAGCATAAAGCCTTCTCGGGCCAGTGACAAGAGTCTTTTTGAAGGAAAACAGTTGTACAGAATCAGGGGTGCGAGGCCAATACTTTGCAGTGGTGCTCCTACCCGTGAATTCAACCGTGATAGACCCAACATCTGCTTCTTGACCCTTTACATGTTGGCTGATGAGGGAAACAGAGCCAGACACGGTATTACCAGCTCTGTATTTATGCGTTGGTGTATCGATTTGAAGGAAGCAGGGCATTATGGACATCGCTGGAGAAAACCGTTAGCCACTACTGCAATACTGCCTACGACTCAGTCATAATTCAAGTGAGATCAAAAACACACGTTCCAAGAAGTGGTGGAATATGGGAGTCGGGACTTTTGTTGTAGAGGGCTGCCTCTTTGGATGAGGATGACTAAAGGATCAAGCTTATGAAGGAAGTACCTAGGCTATCGCTTAGCTGAGAATCTTCAGATGGATCATGTCCTCGAGATTTGTGCATATCAGATGCATTCGGTCCGAGTTGATGCGCGAAAGTGGAGCATATTTCGGCACCTCTTCGGCGAATCATTAGCGTATGCAGAAAACGTTACATCTCTTGGCGCTGAGAAAAATTCTCTCCCTCCTTCTCTTCTTCAACAGCTACAATCAATCCCCCCCACCACTCCGGCATACTGAAGCATAACCCAAGCAGCGGATTCTTGCACACCTATGGTGTTCCAGACGAGCTTCTGCCAACAGGTGCGTGGCTTTTCCTGTGAAAGACCCGTGAAAGCGGCTTGGGATCGTGCGAGGTCGATGAGGGTTTGCGACTGGGGGGGGGTTAGAGTATCTTTTGTGAGCTGTTTGGAGAGGGAGGTGGGAGAGGGAGAGGTGTGGTGGGAGAGGATGAGAGAGGGTGGTATTCTTGAGGGGGGAGAGGGGGAAGAGGGGGAAGAGGGAGAGGAAGGGAAGGAGAGGGAGGGAGGGGGAGGAGGCATGGATGGGGCTGGATGGTTTTATGCTGGTTGGTGAGTGGACTAAATTAGATATCTATGCAGAGGTAATCGCTCTATGTATGTGCGAAGAAGGATATACAACCCAACCTAACTAACACAGCTTGATTGCCAAAGAGCACATAGTCAAACATAAATTTAAGTCAGCGAAGGTGATCTCCCGAACCGACTGATCAAATAATCATCGCGTGTACCCTTCTCTCGCCAAATCATCTCCACCCCAATCCAGTGCAACGTCGTATTCATACATCTTTAATAACAACATCCCAATATTACCTCCTCTTCTGCGTATTGAAACCCAGATGCCCCATCATGCCCCCGCCGCCCATTATCTTCCTGCTCTCTTCTTCCGGGACTCCTAAATATTCACCCCCCTCTCTACGAGCCTCCCCTCTAAACACGCATGTCCGCCAACCGACTCCCCAATCCGCGCCGGTGCGACACCCGAGAGCCCTGAGCCGTCATGTTGCGGATTTCGGGCGGAAGGACGATGACGTCCTTCTTGACCGCCGACGTCGCGCTGTACACCTTCAACGAGTTGATCGTCCAGTACGCGCCCGCGAAGGCCCGGGGGTTGTTCTGCACGAAGTCTTGGCAGGAGCTCGCTTGGGAGGAGCATTGGGGCGTTTGGCTCCAAACGCCGCCGGCCCAGTCGCCTGTTTTATCACCCCCGACGTCAGCTTTGGAGCCGGCTAGTATGGTCAGGTAAGTGGTAGGAAGGAAGGGGAGACGTACCGCAGAAGGTGGTGTCGAAGACGATGTTGTGGTTTCGGAAGTGGTCGTCGATCGTGCACCCGGCCCCGCCTACGAAGGAGGCCGTCGGAGTCCCCCAGCCGGCCGGGTTCGGGGATCCCGAGAGCGCGTCGGCGGGGATGGCGCTGCGGGGGAAGTAGAAGATGTTGATGGCGTCGCTCGTCCATTCCAGGGCGTAGATCCCGCCGCCGTGACCGTTGAAGCCGTCGCCGAAGGACGGCGTGCCGCCGTTCTCGATCCCGCAGCCCCAGCCGCAGTCCTGGTTCATCAGGGTGCAGCCGGAACTGGTGTGCAGTGTCATGGCGTTTTGCGCTTGGTAGTTGACGCCTTCGATGATGTCGATTTCGCCGTTGTTGGGCCACTGGTGATGATGCTCTCGGTCAGTGTGTATCCCGTGCAGATTCTTCCATCAGGGGTTGTTGCTTGGGATGTTGGGAACAAAGGAGGTGAGTGGGGGTGTAGCTCACCGAGGGACCTGTACTCCAGAAAGCGGGCCAGATGCCACAGGCAGCACTGGGCATGTGTTGCAGGTCGAGGACTACGAGTCCATGTGTATACTGGTTTCGGCTCGTGATCCGTACGCTGTTGCGGCCACGGCCCGAGGCGATATTGGTGGAGTCGGATCGGATGGATACAACCCCGTTGTCGACGCTAATTAGGTTTGCGTTCTGCGCGTCGGATTCGTCGAGATAGTTGACGTAGCCGTTGGTTGGGTCATATTCCTGGTAGGATATCAGCGCATTGGATTTGCGGTATAACTCGGGTGGGTTATTGGGGGAGGGGACCCACGGTGTCGAAAGTAAACATGTTAAAGAAATTATTGCCCGAGTAATCATCTTGGAGCGTATAGGCAGCAGCGGCAATCTCAGTTAAGCCAGCAGCGACAAAAAGAAGTGTAACCGTAGAGAAACGCATATTGATGGCGAAGAAGAACTATGCAAACAAACTCGGAATGTGGTAGAGACAGCTCTTTGCAGGAATTGTCGCACCAGGAAGCAATATGAGGACTCAAATTTAACTGTCTATGCTTGCCCACAGGCATCATATACCCACCATCTGCGATGTATATAAACACCTGGAATACGACCATCTTGCACTTACGGATCAGGCGGAAGCGAGTACCGAGTACTCAGAGTCATCTTTCCTCTTCTTGCTTCAGAGAACATCAAGCATGCATTGACACAAGAAGAATCTATTAGATCATGATACCCAGAATCCGAATTGCATCTGTGGAGAATCGGCTGAATGGGGTTCGAAGTAGTGGCTAATATTCAGACCCTTGGGAGAAAGTTGGCCAAGTCTAAGCCAATCTGGGCCAATCTGGTTAGATGTTCAGCAAGGAGGTTGGATCCAGCGGAGCTGAAAAGAAAAAGGTCACGAGCGTCTTCTGATTTCAGTCTTTGATCTCATCTATTCTTTGTGTTTCATCATATCGTGAAGAAGTTTATCGATCGCTGATGATATGCTTGTCACGACGTTTGCAGTAATACTGTCAGATTTTTATTCTTCAGGTGTCTTTAAATTGCAGCTGTATTCCTATTTTTGATTTTGAACATTCTTTAGAGATTACCGCCAAAACTCCTTTGAGCCTCCCTCACTTATAAGACCTACCTCATCTATCAAGAGTAGGATAGAGTGACGGTGCTCCTTCAAGGCCACCGCGGGTACTGTTAGGTGACATGATCGTCGCTGAGTAGACCTGCCTGAGACAGTGGTAAAGAGCTGGTACAGCTGGCTAGCCGAGCGTGTAAAGGTCTGTATACTGAACACCTTCAGAGAGATCCAGGACATTGAGATGACAGTGGAGATTGAAGCATCCAAAAGCAGACCATTGAGACAGCATAATCAGATTTAGCCTGCGGGTACATGTGGAGTGCATGATGGAAAGTTGTATAGTAATCGTGAAATGGGTATATATTATTGAGAGGCACAGATTATCCATGTGGCATCAAGCGCTGCATACGGAAATAAGGTACCTACCTAGTCAGGGTAGTCTAGTCTCCGGAGCTTCGGGAAGACGACCGATCTCCCGGTCCTCGTACCTGCAGGGAAACGAGCCAATCGGAGAGTTTAGATGTTTCGGCATTTGAAAGAGAATCGAAGTTTTTTAGATTGTCATTGACAAGATGGGTTTGCACTAACCATCATTGTGCAGCTATGGAGAATGGCATCCGGCAAATTGGGCTGCATGATGTTGTATCCTGGCGCAGAATTTAATTGGTTTTTCATGCCTACCGAGGCGGCGGGCAATCATCACAAGGAAATGTGCCGACCTTGTCCCCCGACAGAATTTGATTCCGTCTCATATTAGATTGATTCTCACAGAGACGGAATCCTTGACATGTCACAGGAGGTATCATACAACTGATAACACCTTTCTAGACATGTATCCCTCGACGTATATGATGTTAGAGACGACCTGGCGGAGAAGAAGGCCTTCCACGTGCCACAGGTCTTGAGATCATCCCATTGACACGCCGTACGCCCCAGGGGCATTCCCTCCTAGCCTGGTTCTCCACCCAGCTACCCGCAGTTGACGATAAAATGGTCATCGCAGACCATAAATAATAGCAAAGCTAGATTCTCATCTGGCAGGAGTGTCACTGGAGATATAACCGCAAGGACGACTCCTTTGTTCAAGACCCAGCTGCTGTAGGCTGTTTCTCAACCCACGCTATTACCTTTGTATTATCAGCAGAATCAACGAAAACCGCCCGGATTTTCACCGTGCCGTCCTCCCTCAGATGCTTATTCCAAAACATAGCATCAGACTTCCTCCGGAATTCATTTAAGAGAGCCGCTCGGGCTTCCCTATTAGCCTCTTGCGCAGAGTCATAGGTACCCCACGAGAGTGCGCCCGCAGTCAATGGTCCGCCGGATCCCATGTTGTAGCCTCCTAGACCCTCGGTATAGTCTTCCCAGAGTTGATACACGACCTTGTACTCGTAGGTCGTATGTTCCAGGGACAGTTGGAGATGTCTCAGGTCGGATTCTCCGCGTTGTGTGTAACTTCGATTGGGTACCACACCATTTACGAGGTTAAGGACTTCGTGCATAGGCCCTTGACTGTCGATGCTCAGCCAAGTCTCAGCAATATTGCGGAGTCGTGAGAGGCATTCCTGCCACGCTGGCGTGGCTATCATGGCATCTTCGTTCGGTATGCGAATGGACGGTGGTTCTTGGTCCTTGTCTACCCAAGATCTGTTCTGGCTATCAAGGTCTACTACCACCTTTTCCAGGATGGCGGACGATGCACGCTTGAACAGATAACCCTCTTTGTAGTCTGATGGTTTCCACGAGTATATGAACCGATCTAGCACCAGTACCCGCGCGTAGTGATCCAATGCCTGAAGTTTGCCATGGAAAGTCAACACCGGATCGAAATCATTATCTGGGCGTCCTCATGGTAGCTCTGGCAGACCATCGAAAACATGAATTCGAACGAGCACTGCCATCCACCAAATGATTGGGTTGCTCCGAGATGATGGCTCAGAGTCAGTGATCGCCAAGTGAAAGAACGCCATGACCCATTTTTGCATAGTCTCGAAGCTTTTGTTGTAACCATTGAAAAGTTTACATCCCAAATGGATGTCATCGACCAGATTGCTCATTTCATCTCCCATGAATAATCCCATTTTGTGAAGGTCGCGTGACGCAAAGTCCCATCTCGAAACGATGAATGCCAACATACTCGACCATACAGCAATCGCTCGTCTACGAGTATCCAGATCTCTTAGACGAGCCCAAGTACAGAAGGGGGCATTGGAGTCAAGACTTCCTTTGTTGAGAAGGACTCTCGCTGCTTCTGGCCACCTTTCGATCATAGCATTCGCTGGCGTAAAAGCAGCGACCACGCTGCTGTGTAGGAAGTCGTTAGGAACGCTGTGACGAAATCGATGTAGATTACTACGGATGGCATCGCTGACTTCTTGGTTCCAATTTCCATTGGGACGGGTCGCCCAATGAATATAGACATCTGTCTCCTGATTGGCGACCATCTCTTCAGCGTGCCCTTCAGTGTTGACTTTCTCGCGAGGACTTGTTCTTTTGCTGCTGCTGGGGAAGATGTTGACTTAGTCAAATTCAAAGTTCTGGTGCTGATAAAGGGTCTGCAGAACAACGGCGTACGCAATGAGAAAGAAGTGAGCGTCGCCTCTGTTTAACAGTATCTGCTGTAGACTGTGAACTCCTGGAAACTAGTAAGTGGCTCGAGCGAGCACCGTGCGCAATAATGAGCGGGTATGGTATCTGTGACTTGAGAAAAAGAAGTGTCCGCATCAAACTTAGGGATTAGCGCTACGCTAGTGCTAGCCTTACTCTTACCTGGAAAGCGATTGGAGCTGCAAGAAAGGTCTCCGCATGAATATGTATTTTCTAAAATACCAGTGTGTTGGAACTTGAATGATAGGATATTCTATCATCTGCGTGCGCTTGAACTTGATCTCAGTCTGCATAATGAAGCTAATTTTGGATGTGAGCTTCTATGTGCTTGGCCCCAGCGTATCTATTGGATATGGGAGGGAAATACAGTGGAGCCGTTCATCTACTGGTGGAGCCATATATTGGAGGAATGCGTTCAACGGCTGCTCACGCACTTTAGTGGGACCACGGGATATAGGCTGTTATCCGACTATCGAGATTCAATCTTCTGCCATCGCCTTACTACCATGAGACTCGAATGTCACCTTTGAGGTCGGCCACGGTTCTTCAGTCAACCAAGATACCCAGGTATTCCGGCAAGGACTTTCGGAGAGGACGCAAATGGGCAAATCCGCTTTCTAATGACATAATCAAAAGTCTCCATTAGAGGCTGAGTGTTTCATATGGAGCAGATGGTGCTTTAGGCGCGCTGTAAGCAGACGGTGACGGCTAGCATGAGCCTTGCATGGGTGGTCTGTTATCATATCTAAGAGGAAGGCGCTCTTCGTTACCGATAAATTTGTAAAAGCCGCTAGTCCCCCCCGAGATTCCGGACCTCGCTGACTGGTCCATGCCTCGCAGCGACGCAGCGAAGTTTGCTGGAGAGCAGGATCGGTGCTTTGACCAAATATTGATGCTACATGTTAGAGTCTCCTCGGATGCGGTCGCACGCACTGACATGGTGCTGTTCGGCACGCTGTGACTCAGCAAAGGTGGGAGACATCTTCCTGGATAGGCTTGCTGAAGATCGGATTTATGATTTACCACAATGCCACCAGCGCTGAGTCGGTGTCGTGTCATCATCGTCTTTCGAGCCGGATCCGGCTGCGGCTAGTAACGTTCGTTACTAGTCCTTACGTACATTTACTATTACGAATCCGACTTGATGAACTTAGTTGGGATGTCTTTTTATCGCCTCCGATCTGTGGGGGGATTAACTCTACTTCCCTGTTTGATGATGATGATGATGATGATCTTAGAGGGTTTACAGCAGATGTTCTGGGCTGGGCAGTTCAGATAGAAATTATCATTGGCCTTTCCCAAACGTCTTTCTTTTGCCTCCATTTCTTGAGCGCCTTTGATTCTCATGACGTGACATTATCAGATAGAACGTTCCAGAGAAAACCGCACCGTCTCGCAAATTTGGCAGATGATTTGGACATGCACGTGTGCCGTCCAATCGCTCGAGACCCCCTCCTACTCAGCCCTAGTCTTCACACTCGCTTTGATCATATCGATCGCATTTTCCCCGGTGCCATAGACGGCCATCTGCGGGTATCCTCCCATCAAGCTCGGCATGACACTTGCGTCAGCGACGCGTAGATTTATCACACCGCGGACGAACAGCTCGTCATCAAGTACCGCCATGGAGTCGTCGTTCTGGCCCATCTTGCAAGAGCCGGCGAGATAATAGCCTGGATCGCAGGAGGGTCAACGAGCGGATCTGGGAAAGAACGATAAGAGAATAGCGTCACTCTCACATGTGTCCGCCCAAGCTTTTATGACGAACTCCCATTCTTCGCGGGTTGTATAGATGTGGTGGATTAGACGGGCTGGCCAGAGATCACTGACGATGTCTTTAGCCCCGAGCCCTTCCGTCACTATCTCGTTCGCTAAACGACAGACTTTACTGAACACCAGCAGGTCGAGAGGATCGCTCAGATATTTGTGATCGACGATCGGGTTCTGCGTGGGGTCTTTCGACTTGAGAGTCATCTATCCGCGTGACCTGGGCGCAAATAATACACTTGTGATTCCGAAAGCGTGTTTGTCATCGCTGGGGAGATCCCGATAGAGATGCTTCGGGCTGTGGCATTCTGTGCTCCAAAATTCTACATGTGGCTGACTGAGTAGGAGACCTATGGGGTCACGGCCATCTGAGCGAGCCGCTTTCTGCCACAATGGCGACTCGGCGAGTCTCTCGTCTAGCCGAGCGTAGGCGAATGTGCCGAATTGAAACTGGGATAAAAATCCTGTATGGTCATTCTTCCATTGCGTCATTGACTTTTCTTTGCTGCCACCGTGCCACATGAGCTGGTCGTTTGTGATATGTGATTTGAATACTTCATAGAACACCAGTAACACCGAAAAGATATCAGAGTTGTTGGATTTGAGGCCATTTGAGCCATGAGCCATATTGAGGCTATACGCCATGGCGAAATGGACCATGGTATTCCTTCCACATTATCCATATTTCTCACACTTGGCAATGTGGTGGCAACGCCTCCCAAGCCTTGGCGGTGGTGTGATTACCGCCACCATAGAAAATTGTACTGTGAGGACAGCGTGTCAGGTAGAAATTTCGGAGTACATTTGGTGGCAACATAGACATATTGGCCATATAAGGAGAAGGATATCCTTCTCCAGAAAAGTAGTAAAAATAATCAAGTCATATCACACCATATAATTTCAACAGGTTCTGACCCCGGGTGCTCACAAGCTGATTCGCACTACTACACACATACTATTCAATCAATTAACTCCATATCTACTTGATCTATCATCATATCATCGCCATGGCAGACGAAAACAACGTCACCATAGCAGACACCACAGCAGACGCAGCAGAAGAAACAACCAAGGCATCACTCAATGCATCCAATGTACCACTCCTGGACGACAACAACTGGGTTATCTGGTACACACGCATGCGTCTAGAACTCGGAAAGCACAATGCAACTCACCTGATCGACGAAGTCCCCAAGCTTGATAAGGACAATATTCCAGTCTTGAGTCCAAAGGAAAGGGTGCAACACTATCGCCTTATTGGAATGATAGGAGGCAGACTTAGCGATGGATTTCTCTCTTTCACGGTAGGTGCAAAGACTGTCTACGGGCTAATGAAGGCACTCAAGGACGAATGTGGTGACAATGGCTGGGGAACGGAGTCCATCCTATTCACCAAGCTCTGTCAAGTCAAATACGACCCCGAACAAGGGACAGCAGCATATATTCGAGACTTCAGAAGCATCGTTCAGGAGCTACAAAACACCGGTCGGAAACTCGATAACTGGATCATGGTCTACCTCTTCTTTGCAGGCCTTGGAGAAGAACACGCCTCCTGGGCAACGACAGTCAGACAGAACTCTCGCGGCAATGCGGACCCTCCACAACTGAATACCCTGACTGGCCAACTCAAGGACGAGGGCCGAGTGCTTGATTTGAACCAATCAGACGTCACAGCCTTGCTCAGTCAACGTCGAGGAAATAAGCACCAAAGTCGTTCCCAAGGCCAAGGCCTCGAAAGTCGAATTTCATCGGGAATCACAAAATCGTCTCAGCCGGACCGACCTAGGAAACCCAAGAAGACGTGTGATAACTGCGGCAAAGACGGACATACCGACGATGACTGCTGGGAACTTTATCCCGAAAAGGCGCCTGACTGGTGGATCTCCATGAAGGACAAACACAACAAAAATGACACCAATGACACCGTGCCGNTCAGAGTTGTTGGATTTGAGGCCATTTGAGCCATGAGCCATATTGAGGCTATACGCCATGGCGAAATGGACCATGGTATTCCTTCCACATTATCCATATTTCTCACACTTGGCAATGTGGTGGCAACGCCTCCCAAGCCTTGGCGGTGGTGTGATTACCGCCACCATAGAAAATTGTACTGTGAGGACAGCGTGTCAGGTAGAAATTTCGGAGTACATTTGGTGGCAACATAGACATATTGGCCATATAAGGAGAAGGATATCCTTCTCCAGAAAAGTAGTAAAAATAATCAAGTCATATCACACCATATAATTTCAACAAGAGTCTCATCTTTTCAAAATGGACGCATGTAGGTTTCCAAGAAGAGAATGCAGGATGTGAACCTGAAAAGCCCCACACACCTCGGGTCAGGTATACTCACGATGTGATCCATTATATTCTTGCCGACTCCACGGAGATTACTTCGACTTTTGATTCCATGACACTTGACCTGATGTTTGTCACCAATGCCTGACCGAAGCATGGCTGTTAGACTGCCATATACGCCTGCCGTCACGATTACTTCTTTAGGTTGGCTCTCATACCGCTGCTGCGAGAGCTGTCTGACAATTTTTACCAACATCTGGACAAACATTTTCTTAATCAAGGACTCTAGCAATGAGGATATCTTATTGTCTTTCTAATGACAACAGGATACGCGCCTAATGATCCGAATTATTTCGAGTATTTTTCAACCACGGCGATTCCGATTCAGAGACAACTCGGCCGCCTTACCTCTGTTCCGAGATATAATATAAAACCCAGCTCTAACCCTGCTACAAGATTTCATCGTCTATGTCGACACTTATGTACTAAACATACTCGGTAATGACACAAAAAAGCTAGCTACTCGGTGTTCTCATGATGCTCACTCTCTATAACCCAACTCATTACTTGCTCAGATCTTACCACCTAGCCCAGGTACATAGCTCATCACCACAGAGCTCGCGCCTTGTCATCTTCACAAACCTATGGCGACTCAACAAGAAAATTGTTGAAACCGCCCGGCGACACGACCCAATACTTGGCCCCTCTGCATCGATTCACATTCTTAGACAAAGAAACTCAGGCGATTGGGGTAAGCTCGCGCTGATTCTGGCCCGTAGGAGCATCATCTCGATGCCATCGCTTTCGAAAGCTCGTAGCCCACGCCCTAAACCTTCGAAGGTGATTGTTGGCCCAAACCATAAAGGTCGCATGGAACGTGTCGCCAAGGGTGTGTAAGAAGCTTTGCGTGAAACTTGTTTGGCGAACCACGTCTGCGAAGCTAACTTCGCTGACGTTTATTGCCGCAATTTCGGCAAGGAACTCCTTCCTTCGAGCCACTGCTCGCTCCCAGGGTCCTAGGCCAAAGGCCAGACACACACTCAGGCATCCAGCGGCCATTGCTGTCAATACGAAAAAGCCGATATCTGTGCCACCGGTACCAAGCTGTTGGACGTTCATCCCGAAAAAGGACGTAGCGAATGTGAGAAGGATAAATACAAAAGCAACTACGGTCAATCTGCAAGCATTTGTCAGTCACTCTTTTGGTGTGATTAATAGACAACAGTTCATACCTCCTCACCGAGTCAGCGGATTGAACTCCTCTCTGGCTTTCGCGAATTGACTCCATCGCGCTTATTTGCTGTATGAAAGCCATGATATATTGACTCTGATCTCTTGATCTCTGCAGCAGCGCGATGTAATCTTGATGCAGCGCCTCTATACTAGATGATAGATTATGAAAAGCAGCGCATTTCGATAGACTTTGTACCACACTTTCAAGAGCCTTTATGCACTCTCGATTTTTTCTCCAACACATATGCAGGTAATCAGGTGTCGGATCTTCCTTTTCAGTTGCTCCGTCCAACTGAGCTATAGTAGAAGCGTGCTCCACTGCCCAAGCCTGAAGGAAGGGCGCCAAATATCCAACCGGTGAGAGACTTTTTTGTGCAAAGCTATCTTGTATCCGAGGCTGAGATAGTGCTTTCAAGAATAGCGCAAGTGGGCTGTCTTCCTCCCCCACCAGGTATTGAGCAAAGCCTGGCAGTGATCTTTGTTTGAAAATGGTTACTAAGTAATATAACAGCCATCAGCGTTTCCAATCACCAGAATAAGTCTACATGACTTACTAACTCTACCATGTGTGGTGACTGGTGACTGAGTGACAGTCATATGACTGTACCAAGACCTAGTAACACTAACTGGATACAAAAATTCTAGAATTTGTGTATCTGAAGGGAGTAGAGCTGGGGCTCTTTGACGGAACGCTCGCTCGAATTCGTCAAGAGCGCGTTCGAAGTGAGCAAAAAGGAAAGACGGCTCGAGGTTTGATGTTGCTGCTATATGGCCAACGTGGGAGAAATTGAGGTCGCACAAGTTGCCATAAGCTACCACAACACAGCGTACCCCCCTTTCCGACAGGGGTCTATCTAATGTTTCCGTGAATTCTGTTGTGAGATCAGCATCTCTTGATAAGTCGAACCTCTTTGTGATAGCTCGATCATCCTCATGATCGGCTACATAGATGGCACAGCTTCCACCGTAATGTCCTGCGTTGTAGCCTTCTCGCAGCATCTGGACAAGCCAACTGTACCTCGCTCCGGGATAAACGCGTTCGATCATGTCTGCGTAGGCCCTGTGAGGCTGCTGCGGAGTTGCCATATCCTTTATGGTGGGCCGGAGAATCTGCTAATTCAGGATACAGGAAGATAGCGAGTGGACGAAGTGGTAGATGGTAACTTACATATATAGAGTATTGTCGTCGATCATGGCTCAGGATCTGCGTTGACACCGACTTTAGTATTGGAATATGGGATGTGAATTGAAATATTTTGAACGCCGAGAGGGCTGAGAATCCTAGTCTGACGTCGCCTTCTCAGCCTGATCATGATCGAAACAAATTGGGCTAGCCTACTCTATCTGCAGGGCACAGCAGATTATCCAATAAGAGTTTTCGATCAATCAGAGTCTGCAGTGCAGCTTTTCTTAATTTCTGTCACTCACATTGCGCTGCTCACCGGAATTTTTAATTTACTAAGTTAGTCAAGGTACTCTTCGGAAATATAAAATCTAGGCCTACGAACCTCGAGTTGTTCGTAGTGCAACTGCAACAAAAGAAATTCCCCGCCTTTACGCACGACTTAATTGGGTCTAGAGTGAGAGCCCCTGCATTTCAATCTACGTGTATACACGCCATCGTCAAGGAGCGAGATTATCCATCAAAGAGCAGAATCTGAAGGCTTTCAAACATTTCTCGGAGTAAGTGGTAGCTGTAATGGTACTCTCTATGTTTATAGAAGTCGAGAAGACTACAACGCATGAGGCCTTAAAGGATGGAATGAAGAAGAAACGTACAAACCCGTGTCAAAGCTAACATACGTGTGGAAATCAACCCGAGAGCAGCACTGAAAAATTCTGCCAGGCCGGGAAACTCCACGGAAAGTGGTTCGAAGCCAGTGAGAAGACTCGCGGGCGAAGCGCGAAGCGAGCCCCTGTTCACAGAACCACACGCATCCGCTCCGATATCTAATCTCGTTCTGAAGTCATATCAGTCCTAGGGTTACCGTATAATCAACATATGTTCGCTACGGGTGGGAGTGCCCCTGGATGTGATCATGCCGCCAGAACGTTCGTAGCACGCACCGGATCACGTTACGAAAGACAATAGTCGAGGTAATGTTGATATCATGACCAACATCTATGTTGACAAGATCATTCTCGAGTATACCGATAAAGGCATGTGTGCTGTTGGCATCGATCTTCAAGCTTCTACTGGCAAGAAGCATTTTGTAGGTCTTATAATAGATTTCGCTGTTCTGGGAGTCATCATGGGGTGAAGAGGCATTTGTGGAACTATGTAGACGAGTACAGTATGAATACAAAATTTTATATGCGCGATCGGCATCTCTTCGGCAATTAGAGTAGTAGAGGGAGCCATTCCGTCATCGTCACCAACGATACCTCGAGCTCGTCAGCACCAGCTTTGCCAGCCAGGACTCTGCAATTGTGTCTCTGTCCGGCCCTCCAAGCGCCAACATGGCGGACCCAACTACGAAGAAGCCGAAGCTCGACCTGTCTCAGAACAAAGCCAATGTCATACTGCGAAAGGCTGCCGAGGGAAAGTATGGCATCGCTGGCGTCTGCGTTGTGAGTCGTCCCTTTGGAATTCCCTCCATCCAGCTTTTCCCCACGCACCATCTCCAAGCCGGCCGCGCAGTCAATCCTCTTCGCGACTACCCTCCTACGCCCTCAGTGCCCTTGCAAACCCTACCATCCTGAGCGCCATCCTCCTTACCCCCCCCCCGCCTTAGCTAACACCACTCAAACGCGCCAGTACAACCTCGAAGGCATCCTCGCCACCGTCCGCGCCGCCACGGCCAAGAACTCCCCCGCCATGATCCTCCTCTTCCCCTGGGCCCAAACCTACTCGGGCCCCCTCCTCGCCCAAGCCGCCGCCGCCGCCGCCGCCGCCGCCCCCGTCCCCATCACCCTGCACCTCGACCACGCCCAGTCCCCCGCCGCCATCCACGCCGCCGCCGACACGGGCTGCTACGACTCCATCATGGTCGACATGAGCCACCACGACAAAGCGGAGAACCTCGCTCGCACGAAGGACCTGGTGGCGTACTGCCACGCGCGCGGAATCGTCTGCGAGGCGGAACCGGGGCGCATTCAGGGCGGGGAGGACGGCGTGATGGATACGAAGGACCTCGAGGCGATCATGACGACGCCGGACGAGGCGAGGCTGTTCGTCGACACGGGCATCGATTGGCTCGCGCCCGCGTTCGGGAACGTCCATGGCTCCTACGGCGCCCGGGGAATCCGGCTCGAGTACGAGCGGCTGCGGGCGGTCAATGAGGCTGTGGGGAAGGAGGTTAGGCTCGTGTTGCATGGTACGGACGGGTTCGATGAGGGGATTTATAAGAGGTGCGTTGAGGGGGGTGTCACCAAGGTGAATATCAACGGCGTGCTGAATCGGAGGTATATGGATGTGCAGCGGGAAGTGGGGGTCGGGGTCAGCGAGACGATGGAGGTGGGGACGAGGGTTATGCAGGAGGCGATTGAGGAGTGTATGGATATGTTGGGGAGTACGGGGAAGGCGTAGTGGATGGGGGGGTTGGGGCTGGGGTTGATTTGGTCCTGGCTTGGTCTGGTCTGGTCTGGGATGGGATGGTCTCGTCTTGGTCGCGTTGGTTTGGATTTGATCAAATCTGATTCCAGGTCTGATCTGGTCAAAGTCAGATACGGAAGAATGCACGGCGTGAGAGGCATTGAGCTGTTGAGGGGGGCCTGTTGGCGGTAAGGGGAGATGCGTGGGATGGCGTGGGATGGGATGGTGTGAAGATGGCGTGGAGACGTGCTCGTTGGTGATGGATGTCGATGTTTAAAAAATGAATTGCGGAAAGGGGCCGGGTATCAGACAAACCGTATGGTAGTATGGTAAGTAAGGATCATGGTGGTGAAGGGAGTTCGTGGTTTTGGTTGAACGCTGTTACACGAAGAAAATGAGTGGTATGTGAAGCGCAGCATAGGTTATAGGATAGAATAGGATACAGGATGTCACAACAGCGCCCAAAAGATAAAGAAGGAAGGAAAACACTGCGAGTATGCGCGCAGTCCTGCCTCCCTCAGTATGGATATCGAATTCTCCAAGTGAACCATCGCGGGAATGCCAAGCCGCCCAAGAACTATCAAAACACCGCCACGTCCCCTCCTGCGTTGTCTTCCTCCCATCCCCTCACTCCTGCTTACTCTCCTTCGTCGGCGTAACCTCCTCGCTCGTCCCTTCCCCCCCCTCCGGATCCCGCCCCTTAATCAGCACCCCCCCGCCATCGTCCGACCCCCCTCCGCCGCCCGGGAACCCCTGCCGCTCGTGGCTCCTCCTCACCTCCCTGAGCGCCTTCTCCGCGTCCGTCGGCCCCTGGTGCTCGAAGCCCGCGACGGCCCGCCGCTGGTTGCGGTTGTAGTACTCGAACGTGTAGGGCTCCTCGCCGTGGATGGCGTAGTCGCCGATCTCGCACATCTCGTCCGTCATCCGCAGGGGCACGCGGCACACGTATTGGATGAAGCACATGATCAAGGACGTCCAGACGACGTTCCAGCCGATTATGAAGAGGGCCCCGACGATCTGTAGGCCGATTTGCCGGCCGTTGCCCGCGATGGCGCCGCCGGGGTTTGTGAGGCCGAAGGCCGCGCAGCCTTTTTTCGTGGCCCATAGACCTGTGGGAGGGGGGGTTTGTTAGTTTGGTTATTGGGGGGGGGCGGGGTGAGAAGGGGGGGAGTAAGGGGATGGACGTACCGGTGCCGATACCGCCAACGATGGCGCCGACGAAATGCGTGTGGAAGACTTCGAGGGTGTCGTCGACTTGGCGCATTATTTTCGTTCGTCCAAGAATGTTCATCGAGATCCAGGGGACGGTGCCTGAGCCTAGGCCGAGGAGGATGGCGCCCCATCCGGCGACCACACCTGCAGCAGGCGTGATGGCGACCAAGCCTGTGATCATGCCTTGCACTGCGCCTATCACCGACGGCTTTTTGAAGAAGATGATGTCCATGATGACCCAGGTGAGAAGGCTCATCGCGGTGCAGATGTTGGTGTTGAGCACGGCAACACCAGCGTCGGGGCTAGCGGCGTACGGATCTCCTCCGTTGAAACCGTTCCATCCCGTCCACAAGATACCTGCTCCAACCAGCATCAGTGTGACGTTGCTGGGCTTGGCGTCCACGCGATCGGATGCCATCCGTGGTCCTATCCACCAAGCCCCTACGAAACCAGCTGTCCCGGATGATAAATGAATGACGTATCCACCGGAATAGTCGATGACGCCGTATTTGAAGAGGAAACCTCCGCCCCAGATGCTAAATGCGCCGATGGTGTAGGAGAAGGTTAACCATAGCGGGACGAAGATCATCCACGCCACGAAATTCATCCGGCAAAGAAACGATCCAGCAATCAAGATGAGTGTGATGGCGGCGAAAGCGAATTGAAAATATACCATTGATGCTTGCGGGAACGCTTGGGTCAGAGCGGCAGTGGGGAGATTGGAGTCCTCGAGTTCGAAGCCCATGTCGACGGCTATCGATGGATAACCGACGAGTGGTAGCATTTGCGTGCCGAAAGACATTTGGTAGCCCCAAACGACCCAGCAGATGAGGACGGCGGCGAAGGCGTAGAAGGCCATGAAGGCGGAGTTGATGGACCATTTGTGCTTGACCCATCCCGCGTAGAGAACGACGAGTCCGGGGATTGATTGAAGGGCGACCAAAGTACCTGCGGTGATTTGCCAAGCATTATGGCCGGGATCCAACCAATCCGGTGCCACTGGGTCGCTCGAGGCTGATGCGCTGGCGATTGCAGCCGTTGCTTGAGCGGTTTTGATCGCTGCCCCGGACACGACCGCGGCTGCTGTCGATGTCATCTTGGCGTTAGATGTTGAGGATGGGTGAAGGGGAGGAGCTTTTGGCCAGGAAGGCCTGTTCTTGGTGAAGCAGAGGTTGGAGGAAGAAAGGTGTGGGAGAGCGGGGGGGCACAGCTATTTATTGAGCCGAGCTCCATGTCGCCGTGATTCTCGACCGCGAAGAGTGGTATGAATGGACTAAGAAGCTGGCGTAAGGCTTCAGTGGTGGGTACGAGATGTCGTCTAGATTAGCCTAGATGAATGGGAGGTGTAAGGGCTAATAAGGAGGCAGACGTTGCAGAGTGGGCCAGTTGGAAGATTTTGATAAGGTAGTTTTTCATAAAGATGCATCACAGGTTTGACTGTACCTTACAGATAAGCAGCCTTTTAGTGCAGTCCCATATGTTTGATGCCCGGCAAGACGGGGTGGGTGTGAGACTGGGAGTTAGTGCCGATGCTGGGGGAATAGCTTAGCTTAGCTTAGGGAAATAAATGCCACGCTAGATAGCACATGGCTGTGGACAAGGGTCCGATAGGTAGTTAAGGATGATTACAGTATTGCAGTTGAGTCACGCATATTATTCGGATATTCTTCCTGGAGTCTACTACCTGGTTGATTGGTCTCATGCAGGTGATGCTGGGCCAATAGCATCTTGGCGTCTTATCGTCGTCATATCACGTGCGCCAAGTCGTACGGCAACCCCATCCCAATCAACGGCAAGAAACGGTGGACAACGGGGCGCCGGGCGTCGAATCAGAGTGCATGGATAAGCGTTAAACGCCATGCATATCTCGCTTCTCGTCACGGAATGGATTCATCTAGGTCCTTATCTGCCCCTTGTACTGGGAACAACTGAGAGTATGTGAGTGACTATTGGAAAGTGTAGAGTGGAGGAGAAAGGATGATACTGATAGGAGTATCTGGCCAAACTTTACTGTATCCCCTTACCAATCAATGCTGGCATTCTCTGCTTGTCTTTGCATGTTTTTTCGCTCTACTTACTCTACTTACTCTACTCGTACGAGCAACATGTCCGTCTAGAATGTTCCGACTGGAAATACCTAGAAGAGCTGAACATTGGTAGATAAAAGAGTGTGAAGGATACTGGGGATCGAAAATGATGGGGGAAGATGAAACATTCAAGGCGCAAACCAACCAACTGATAAGGACACGGGTAAGGGAGCAAAGATAAGCACTTCACTAAGTCACTTTAGGTAAGATGCTTACATCAGCCTCGGTCTCTTAGAATTACCCTTCCCTCTTCAAGACTAGTCTGATGTCAGCCTTCAAGTCTATTTTTACTGCAATCTTCTCTGCGGGAAGTTAGGAAAGTCTCTTTCTTCCACCCTGCCAAGTCTTTATCGCCGGGGAGATATGGTCATACTATCGCCAAATCGAACCTCCAATATCTTCACCTGTTGAATCATCACTTTTTGTAAGGGGGACGAAGGACACATCAAAGTAAATATGACCTGCTTGAGCTGCACGTGATATCCTTTCTGCTGGCAAAGACCGATGAGGGCAATCTTCGGCACAGACACTATACAGATGGGCCCCGGCATCAGGATTCCTGCCTCAGCAGCTGAAGAAGCATGCACCTAATTGTCTTCGTTGAGCGAGCTCAGACATCTCTTTCCATACACAGTGGCCTGGAGCGTTCCACGGAGCCTTGTAGTACCCACAGGATGCCACAACTGCGAGCAGCCCAACCCGGTATATACAACAAGTCCGCGTTACTCTGCTAATACACCATGTATAGATAGACTATGTACAGATACTCTTATTCGAGATCGATTACCTCTATGCTCCTCTTCCTTTTATTCGGTCGACTTTGTTTTTTCTCCTCCGGAAGCCACTCGCCTTTGGCTACCGACGGTATCATAACCAGAACCTAGAGTAGGTTAGCTTAGGATAGAGCCACTCTCTGCTTAGAGCTCACTGTCTTCCTATAATAATGCGTCACATTCCCATGATAATCTTCATAGTCCTCGTCATCCGGGCCGTCCTCAAAAGGCTCGCTTTGGACGAAGTGCTCCTCTTCTTCGAGGGAGATATCACTCGCAACTGCTCCGCCATTGACCTCAACCATTCCGGACAGCGTAATTTCGTCGTCGTCCACCATCGAAATGTAATGCTGGTCGTCGTCGTCGCCATAACGACTCCGATGATGGCTTTCGCAGAAACCGGAAACAGTCCGGTTCAGATTGGCGATGTACAAGCCCATGTCGATTTTGCAACAGATATCCCTGAGGCAAGCTGCCCGCAGCCGGTCTTGACCTTGCAGAACGCCGAGACTGGGAGCTGGACTCTCATAGTGGGTGTCACAAATGTAAGCGAGTAGTGTCGGGAAATTAGAGCTATTCGTCGCTTTGTCTTTCTTTACGTTGTCGTTCCAGGCTGCGAGAAGATCTCGAAGCTTATCCTTTTCCCTATAGACGTGGGCAAGAGACGGCAATTTGGCCAGCGACGGCACGATGAGGTCGTACTCAAGCATCAATCTGTATCCCGACTCCAGGGGCTTGAATTCAACAGTGGCCTCGTTGTACCTGGGACTGATCATCAGCAAAACGAGCAAGCGAATAGATCCTCCGTCAAAACATTATGGCTCACCAGGCAAAGTATGAGTAGCCCCACAAAGAAGATGTCTCCGTCAAGAACTTCTTGGTCTGTCCCTTGTAAGTAGCCAGCATTTTTCCACCAGCATGAGCCGCGGGAAGACAGATCAGGAGCTTGCCAAAGCAGCCTACCACATTAGGAGAGCTGCTTATGTTGGCGTAAGCGTTCATTAATCCAGACACGCCCAAATGGACTTACTCGTGGTGAGGCGGCAGGCAGGCACTAGCTGCCCACAGACGAAGCCTGTGCATCTCCGCCTTGACCGGCCCAGCATCTAGCTTGATGCCCAGATCCTTGCCAGCTTTCACAGCGATCTTCTGCACGAACTTGTCCCAAGCCGGATTGCGAATTTCGACATTGTCGGGCTTCATCTCCCACTGACTGTGCAAATCCTTCCCAGGTTGCCCAGAGATCCTATGGGCGGACTTCTCCACCCGAGGCACATCGTTTTCTGTAACACCATCTTTAAGCACTCGGTCGCGACCCACATCTTCGTAGATCCCTCACCTTCATCACCCATTGTCCGCTCTTGGCAGATGGCGTCCGCGTCGCGTGGAGCCAATGGCAACGGAACCGGTCCGTATCCCCGCAGGAACAGATCCGGCAGCGGGGCCTCGGAGTAGTTACCAGCCGTTGCAATGGAGCCTCCGCTCTCGATTTCATCGAGGAAGGTGCAGAGAGCTTCCTTGATTCGAGGTGCATCGTAGCTGGTACGCGCTTCTGGCTCCTCAAGTGGAGCCATCTGTCCCGTTTGTTTGTTTCGCTTTTTTGCTGGTCATTTGGATCGCGTGGGGAGACATCAGGTGTGTAGTGTTTCAAGACGCGAAAATAACACGCTAGCGGGCAGATCACGTGCCGTCCTCCTCCGCCATTGCAGGACGCCGAGCACTCCAGCCTCACGACAGATAGAGTACAAAGTCTTTGACATTTAGCGAAATATGACCGACGCGACGCCGCTACACCATCTCTACTTCTCTCACCGAGCACGCAAATCATGGAAAATTCATCTACTTACTTACTTTACTCTAGAGTATTGGCCGCAAAGCCCGTCAATGCTCTCACCATTTCAGATTTCAGAATTCAGAGGTGTGACAATACTTTCTGATCTGCTACGCAAACTCGAACAAAACCATGTCTTATTGTAAAATGCCTTTGGATCAGCTCGTCGTTTGCACGTGATCTAAGCAACACAACTTGCTGCATACTGGTAGACAATCTCAAGCTTATTAATATCGAGACATGTGTATGGGCTTCTTGCCAGGTACACTAGGCCCAGCACGATAAGGATACGTGCGATAGTCAGAAGACAGACATTGTTTCCCGCCTGTTGGGATGTGTTTATTACCGCCACTGCGAGATGTTTCAGGGGGTATCGGATGATCAGACTGAGTTAGGACTGAGTTAGAGATTGGTTGTTGAAAGGATGACCATAGGACACTCAGGTCGACATCCGATGAGTCACATAATCATCTTAATGCGCAATCAAAACAGAATACTGCTCCAACACCCAACACTCTCCCCCCCCCCCTCTCCTCTTTCCTGGAAGAAGACAGAACGCGAAAGCTCCATGCAACTTTCTATGAACCTGCAACTCCGCGCCACGCGGTTGACGCCTGTTTGGCAAACCGGCGCAGAACGCGGCGCTGCACCTCCGCCCCGTATGTGCGTAATTGCCGCTCCGCCAATTCTAGGATACGAGTATGACTGGTCATGGGAGGGATTGACAAAGCCGGAGGCCTCGTTCGGCACCTCTCTGCTCCAAGACCGGTTGTCCGAGATGAGGACCTGTCTATCACAAGTCTATGCTGAGGAGATCGTCCGCTAGCCAAGGAGCAGTCTGGTGAGTCCTCCGACCCTGGCCCGACTCAGGCACGACGAGGAAATCTTGGGGTTAGTTGTGAGTTGCGATAAAGGGGGACAGAACGAGGAGAGAAAAAGGAAAAAATCAATAGAAGGAAGAGGAAAGAGCACCGTGTAAACCCACTCTTCAAAGATAGCAAGACCAGATACTAATGCTATAAATGTTATGCTTCAGTAAACAATCAACACGCTCCGCCGGAACCATCTCCAAGTATGCGTCAAAACGTTCACTCCTCGACCCCACAGAGCAAAGATTCCAAACCCCCAGACCCCTTCCTACGTTTCTGATTCCACGCAGAACAGCCAGAAAGATGTTTGCACAGTATACGAACCGCTCTTGTCCCCTCGACCCGCTTGGCATGCGACAGGCGCTCACGTTCTGGGAGAATATGCTCCTTTTCTTTTTTATGCGACGTCCTGCCCCCCTTGTCTCCTTCTTGCACATGACGAGTGAAACGAAGTCTGAGACCCCGGTCTGAATCCCTTAGTCAGTGGTCAGGTTGAGATAGTAAAAAGCAGTAGTAACGCGACCGTGTATTCTGACTGGCTATCTAAAACCCCGATGCAGGGGGAACGCATAGGTTAGTTTACGTGCACGCGTTATGCAGACTAGTCGACCAAGGACGGGGGGAGTGGGAGTGCGCGTTCTTGATTCACAACAAAGCTACAGCAGCAGTAGCTCATACCCAACCACCACGCCAAGCTGCCCTCCACCGTCTCACGAGTCTTGAAAAAGCACATCAAATCTAAAATCTACCCCACACCAGCCACGGCACCACACACGCCACGTTTCCGCATCCCCACACCCAAGCCAGCACGAAATCTATCCCCTTCCCCCTTCCCCTTCAGCGACCCACCCACACCCCTCACGGTCCGCCCCACCAATGCGACACCGCGAACCCTTCCACCTCGACCCGATCCCAACTGCTCCCGCACCCCCGCTCGAGTCTCACCCACGCCTCCCAGATGCGCCGGGGCGGGTCCGAATAGCCCCAGCGCGCGTTCCACACCCGCGGCACCGCGCCCTGGGACAGGTAGGCGCCCTGGCAGTGCGGGATCTTGACGGGGCAGGGGCCCGTGCAGGGGGGATGAGTGTTGAGGAAGGGCGCGGGGTGGTGTTGGTGTTGGGGTTGCGGGGTGGGGGGTTTGCTGGCGGTGTTGTTGTGGGAGGTGAGTGGGTTGGTTTCGGATCCCGGATCCGTCACTCCTTCACGGATGGTAGAAATCTGCTCCTGAACCGTCAGATCATGACCACGTGGCAAAGGCGGCTCGAGCGAGAGGTTGCCTACTTTCGGCTCCAGCTCAGCTAGCTGTCGCAACACCGCTTCGTTCTCGGCTATTCGGCGTCTTTGCTCCTCCTCGGTCAATCGCTCGCCGATCGCCTCGTCTGCTTTCCCGTATGCATTGATGGGAGGTGCTATCTTATCCTCAGCTAGGGAGTAGTGTTGAGGAAATTGACTGACGTAGCCGGGAAATGGATACCCATCCGCTGGGGTTGAGATGAACTTAACGGCGCCAGGTGTGATGATGTCGTTTTGAGCCGAGGGGTCACGAGTGCGTATGGCTAAGGTCGAATGGAGAGCAGGTGGAGTTCTGCATTTGCCCTTGCTCGCCATGCTGGTACACGTGGAAGCTGTGATATGGTTGGTGTGATGAACTATGTTCTTCTGTATGTCAAGGTTTTTGGGATGTGTGAGCGAGCTGGAACGGGAACGAGTGGCTGATAAAGGTTTAAAGGAAACGAAGCAGATGGGATGTTATCACTGGTGATTTTCTCAACACCCGAAAGACTGGAGTGTTCAAAGTCTATTGTGGAGGTCTATCGTCTTTGTTTTTCACGGTGCTAACACAATGCCATTTCTTAAGTGAGAATGCGGTATTTGGGAGACCTCTTTGCGAGAAAATACCAGTGACTCGACAAAGAATCTAGCGTCGATGGCAACGAAAAATGGTATCTGGTGTAAGCTTATATCTGCAACAGAATTGATGGTTGAGGGCATTGTAGGCGTCACAAGGCCTGATAGTGTAAAGAATATGCGCATTCTATGACAGATATCAAGCTGGGGACAGATGTAGCTCTTCCAACTTTCCTTCCACCCGGTCTCACGGTGCGCTCCGGAGACCTTACCGAACAAGTGGGCCGCATGTTCCTCGTGAGCCGACGGGAAACCAGAGGCTGGGGTTTGCTCATGGGCGTGGATCTATTAGCAGCAGGTCTGCCTGCTACTTCCTAGTGTCGGGCTCGTTATTGAATTTTTTTGGTGGGAGAGACATGAGATACCGGTCTTGTTGTGCTTGAGGCGTCCATCCTTGACGTTCCTATACTGAGCTTCGAGGCCGGAATGACTCGCCTTTACGGATTGTACTGATCTGAATAACAAGATAACAGTCCGGGCTTCACACGAGAGTAAGTCTCTAATTGGTAAAAAGCGAGAAGACGAAAAGATGAAAAGATGTGGACAGCAATAGTCTCTTATAATCCCCAGTTCGAGAACAAAGAGCTTTAGTGATCTGGAGAGTGTTGAGCTATCTCACCGCCGCAAAGGCGACTTTGCGATTCATGGGACAGACCATGTAAGCAATACTTAATCAGGGAAGTGTGCCGATACAGTAGCTGAAGCGTTCGACAACCCGCGGGTCGCCGCTGGCGTAGACGAAGAGGCTGACCAAGAGCGGAGGAAGAGCCTCACGAACGTAGAATACTGTTGCAGGAACATGTGGCCCTTGCCACGCTACCTTGTTCCGCGTATAGCTAAAGGATCTGCGGCAAGATGTAGGAAAGTGAATTCCTGTCGAAGGTCCAAGGCATGAGTTCCCTTCCATCCAGCGGGCCCGATCGTGCTGAGTCCCTGTTACTTCATCCCTCGAATGCGTTGGCAGAACCGTTCATAACTTGCAGTGCTTGTCGGCATCTTAGTCTTGAGCGCTCGAAAGGTTGACAAAGCAGGTTGAGAGACGTCAGTGCGCTAATCGTTGGTGGGATGCATCGAGGTGAGAGTGCAACACGCATTGAAAACCAACGCACCATCAGAGACTCGTGAGAACGATGTCGCTGTAGATCGACCAATCAATCATCTCTGTCCATTATCGATATCTTGATCATAGATTTGGATTGGGTCGAAGGAGATGCGACACGCGTAAAATACATCGAGACTGAAGTTGCCACGGCGAAAGAAACAAAGCTATCAGGAACCATAGCAAGGCGCTTTACGTCTTCAGGCGGATAGATAAATGTACCTAGTTTTGAAATTGTACAATATGTTGTAATGATAAGCGTCGAATGAGATAGGAAAAGATAAATCCATGTTCGAAAAGCTTGTTCAGCCACGTTGCGCAGCAAAGTCGATTGATAGTAAGCTACATCATATGTAGTAAGATTTTTTTTGAAGACAATTGGAAGTCAGCAAGAAGGCGGACGACGCAAATAATAGTGGGGAAGAGGGGGGAGGGGAGAGAGAGTAGAGAATAAGGGGACCCCGGCTGGAGCTGTCTTCGTTGACATGTTCTTTCAGCAGCTACCAAATACATGTCGTCTGGGTAAAGCTCTGTCCCTGAGAACCATAGGGATCCCTTGGACTTTTTTCAGACCCATGAATCGTATCCCACCTCGAGGACCGAGGTGTGCGCAACTTAGCAGAACAACCCTATTTCTATTTTATGAAGCCTTTCACTACCTACGGAGTAAGATTATAGTAAAGAGGATCGTGGACATGGTCAAGCGCTATCGCGGAAAGGATCCCAGGTCAAAGATGAGGCTGCGCTAGGCAACGGATCGTTATGAGCCGGGGGGGCTGGGGTCGGGGATGTCGGGGGTGTCGGGGGTGTCGGGGGTGTCGGGGGGTCGGGGGGTGGAGAGATGTCAACTTTCGTCAACTTCCCTCAAATAACGTCAAGTTGCATACGAACTATACCAGATCTGATATACCGAGACTTCAGGGAAAGCCAAACATCCCTGAAACCCAGAAAATCAGCCAACAATCCCGCCAATGACATGACTGGGGATGAGCCTGCATGGAGGAAGTCGTGTTGCCCTTGATGTGACAGCTATGAAGCCTACATAGGACGGATATAAAGCCCTAGGCTAAGACGTGGTGCAGTGTATGTGGAAGGGCCCGACCGAATGTTATTCCCTTGCCTGAGCTTTCGTATCAGTAGTGCTTTGCGGTATACGCTCATTTCCATTCCGTCGCTTCCAATATATGTAGGCATTTGATGTAGGCCCGCACTCTGCTATGTCATTAGGAGTCCCTCAAGCTGGCTCTGCTCAGGCACCACCCATTTAAATGTCCATCTCAGTATCCCCCCATTCTTCCTCCTGTAAATCCCAACCCTCTTCCCGAGCCGCAGCCTTGCCATATATTCACCCTTGACCGCTAGAAGCAGCAATGGACACAATGAATCCTTCCCAGCAGGCCAACGGGGAAAACAATGTCTGTCTCCTCAGCACGTCACGCGTCCTCATAGCCATCGGGGTGACCTTTCTCATTGGGAGCGTCTATCAGCTCATTCAAAGGATGAGATCAGCCGGCAGCAGTGCGAGTGGTTCCGGTAAGTTTCCCACGACGTTTCGATGTTAGAAGAACATCTTCACTGATCGGCTTCAGTGGCTGATGCAGGGGCTGTTGGAGTTGACCTTGAGGCTCTCGCCCTAGGAGCACTAGGGGATGCAGCGACGTTTAGTTCGGAGTCCTTGGGTGGCGTCAACGAGACGCTTGACCTCACCTTGCCACAGCCAACCTATTATCCGCAAGCGAGGACGTCACGGCACCCCGTCGCGTCTAGACAGTAGCTTCATCCTCCGGAAGCCCTGACCACCACCTAGACGTCCATGATGGGAAAATATTGAGAACAAGAGATAGTCTTGGAAAGGAACATTGCACGCGTCATTACCGACGGGACCATACAGGATTTTCTGTTGCTTGATGATTGCCGTTGGCGATGGAATGCAAGAGGTGGAAATATCAAAGACAAGGAAGACTAGTCACATATAGACGAGCGCGCGGACGATTACTGATCGGGAATAGCGGACAATGCTTATCAACATTGGCTTGCTTGCTAGACACATCATCGATTCTTTCCACATGGATATAGACAACCGACATCATACAGACATATAAGAAGGCGAACAAATACGTGCAAATGACCTACGTTTTGTGAAGGTGAAATTAAATGTAGGATACATTAGAGATCGACGTACACTGCTCAATTGACCTTCAGGAAGTGATCACCCATGGCTGGCGAAGGGCCACTTGTAGGCAAGTCAGCAAACAAGCTGAATGTGATCGCATGCAGCCTTACGGGATCTGGTCCATCTCATGAACATGAACTTCCTTCTTGCCATTCATCATTCGCCGCAATTTGCTACTCGCAGGGTAGACTGCATCATTCCGTCAGTACTCAGACCTCTTCGATCAATCTGACTCGGACTTACCAACACGCCTCAGCCTATTCGGTGATCCTAATGGCTGTAAACTCTTCAAGCCCAACCACGGGTCTATTCTCATATGATCCTCCCAGAAAGACTTCAATTCGTAATTGAAAGAGTCTTGCTTCGGTATCACCAATATAGCCACCGTCTGCCATGGATATTTCTCCGGGTCCCATACCTTACCCGCATATTCGACAGGCTGGTCTTCAAGGTTCTCGCACAGCTGGAATTGTAACAAGTACTCAGCATCGTGGGCTTCGTGGAAGTTCTTGAGCCATTGACTAAGGATGTCTGGTTCGTGTTCATCGGGCTTGACGGTCTCTTCATACAGCTTCTTTTGTGTCTCGCTCGAAGGGACCAGGCAGTACTTTGCCACATAGTCTCCGAAACGGTATGCGGTCTGCGAGTATTGGCGTGTGGACTCCAAGTGTGTGTTTCGTACAGAGTCGCGGAACTTTTGTAGATCGGTGTCTGGGCGTTCTTCGAGCTTCTTGTATAGTTCAGGCTTGTCCCCGCCATACTTTATGCGCAGACCTATAATCTCCTTCGTTGTTTTGGCGTCTGCAAGGTCGAGGGCGGGAGTGGAGTTGAATTCGATGTCTTGGGCAGTCTTGGTGGGGTCGAATTTCTCGCCGGGGACATTGAAGACTTTCATGGCGAAGCCGCGGGGTTGGGGAACACGATCCTAGCACATTTTAGCAAATGCTTGTAAGAAGACGTAGAGGCGTAGACGTACGTCCAGACCGGGGTCTCCAGGTTCGCTGCTGTAGCGGCATACCACTGCATGTTCGCCCCCATGTTCAAACATGCTTTGCTTCAGATGTTTTGGCAGGTCATCTTTGACGATGAGCTTGCCTTTGACGATGCCTTGGGTCCGAGCGTGAGTGCCTAAAGGTCGTCAGTCAGATCCTTTCGTTTAGCGGTGCTCGTCATACCTGTGTAGCAATGGCGATGGCTGTTGTATTGTGCCTTCTGCATGGCATTGATTTGGTCCGCGACAGCTTGGATATCCTCCGCCTCGTTTGGAGGTATCTTCTCAACCCCCTCGTCTTGCCAATGGATGTACTTCCTGTTGGCCATTGAGACCTGGTCTTCGCCTTTGTTGGATATCTCCATCTTGTAGTATTGAGCTATACGGCTTCTTGCTTCTGGCTTCCAGAGGAGAAAGGGATCTTGGAGAAGATGGGCCGGAGGGTAAAGGATGGATATAGTTCGATGACGATGAGGAGGACATGTTTAGGGTGTGCGGGGGGGGTGTCCAGCGCGGTCTAGACTCGAGATTGTCCTGCGGAAGGTCGGATCCCCGCAAAGTCATCTCATGTACTTTGAACGATGGGGTATGATCGTCAAAGAAGGTGTGAAGTTATGCCTCTTCGGGTGAAGGGAGACAACATTCGGCCTTCCCCTCCGCTGAGATCCCTGACTGATTAGTCAGCAATGTCTTGGCGTCTGCTCTCGCTCATCAGTGGCTCACTGATTGCCCATTTGTTTCAACCCTTACGACCTCTTTCTACGGCTTCCCTTGCAGATTTGGCATGAGTACATGGTCCAGTATGAACAATTACGAAACAGACTGTCACATGATGGGAAGTCGTAGCTGCTCAGCCACTGGCAGCCTCGCTTGGGTGGCTTGCTAGATCTTCATAGTGGATGGTATCAGCATAGGATGCATCGCCTGCAAGCTCCAAATACCAGACGTTTTAGACTGCTCATGTGTCACTCATTTGCTCGAGTAATCCTCAATCTTGCCTCTGGCGTTTTACCTGCTGTCTGGTGCTCCCTACGTTTCCCTTCCTTTTTCCTGTCTCCGGTATCGACGCTCGTATCTCGAATTTGCAAGCCACCGAGACAAGCTGGAAGAGAGTAGCTGAAGAGTAGTTGAGTAATACTGTGAGAACGGAAAACCGATCACGTACAATTGACACATTTCTCAAAATTCAGGGTACGAAAGGTCACACGCCAAGTTGTTTCAAGCTCTGCTTCAGATGTGCATTCTTACTGAACAAGCATCTTTGCGCCCGTGTCTCAAACTCTGTGCTATGGCTCCGCGCATGTCTCTTGAATCTTGGAGCCTCTTTGCCTTGCGTACAGTATGTAGGACACCCTTCAATATGTCTTACCCGCAAGTCTCAAGTCTCGAGTTTGATGTTAAGAAGCGAGGCGTCGTAAGCTTGACTGTTTCTTGATTGGTTCTTGTTGAAACACGACAGCTCAATGAAACATTCAGCACGAGACGAAGTATGACTCAAATAACACAGCGAGTCCGGAGTGTATATAAAGAGCATCTCTGCTCTCAAATCATCATACGAGATACGTTAACACATTCCCCCAAAGCTCAGCACTCCTCCAGCCATAATCACAAACGCAACCACAGCCATACAGACACACCTCGCTACAGACTTCATTACTTTATCTTAAACTTCCTTGATCCATACACCAATCAAGAACACATCTACTTGTAAGGACTCGGATAGACGCGCCGACCGTACCACTTGTCGCAAGGTAAAGTACCTCCGCATGTCTGCACCACACTCTTCATTACCGACACAATCCCCAGTCAGAGATGTGCATATACGAATACGATCACTGGAAGTGCAAGCACGAAACACTCATAAAATTTACACCCTGTGCAGAAAGCAAGAGGTAAGTGTTCGTCTTCCTCAAGTGAACTAGTGCTAATTGATTTCAAGGGGATATGTGTGCAAAGAGTCCACGTATGTCGCTGAATCAAGTATACCCTATTCCGATACGTTGAGGACTAAAAATCTCAAGTAACAACGCTCCGGACAAGCAAGACGTCATGTGCTGTATGTCCTCCAACTTCTAGCCTCGGGGAGGCGCTGCTAATCCAGTACATTCTAGCTGAATGCAAGTATCAAGAGGAGGAGGCAAAGAAGAAGACAGCGGAAGCGAAGGCTGGCGGTGGCATTTCAGAAGGTTTCTCTCAACTCGACCTTTAGGAGATGTATAGGGGAAAGGGTCAGCAGCATTTGACGGGGTATGACGATGGGGCATAGATGGATGTCTGCATCTCTAAAGCAATAAGACACCTAAACACAATCATTTCCTCGGCATCCGAAGCTTTCTTAATCTCCTTGCTGCTGGATTTTCCATTTTTGCCTATGTTGGTATTCTTCCGGCACCCTTTCCCCCTGGCATCGAAGTCTATATGCTGCCGTCAACACCTGATAGGAAAGCCAGAGCGACCCCACCAGTCGCTATGTCAAAGCAAAGCCTTGTCGAATGGTACTGTGGCAGAGCAAAGCGACGGGTCACTCAGCTTTTTTGCGACTTCTCTGACATCCATCCGATATCGCTACCACCTCTCCCCAACACGCGAAAATGCAGTCCCAGTCTTTCCCATCAGGCCCTGCTCTTTTGCCTCTCAGCTATATTATATTTATTGGCTACCGTCTGTCAGGATTTGGGAGCGCGACTGCCTTGACGTGAACCCTAAACAGTAAGAACGTCGCATACTACCCTGTAGGTGTAAATGGATCGAGAGACGAGTGGTTGGGAAACCCTGAGCTGGTACGTCACTGTGAGATGTGATGAGCCTATCAGGATACTCCTAGGCTAGGATGGCAGGCCAAAAGGTGCCCCTTCCGTGCGCGACGGTGCTTTGAATGTCCTTGAGACCTTCACCAAACACAGATTTGAAATCTGCAAGAGCAGCTAGCAGATGCTCGCAGCATCCAACCGTCTGGCACCTTGCGTCGGACTGGTTGCACGGCTGAAGATATGTCATCGTACGAGAGAACCCGATGACACACATCCTAAACGACACTTGATACAATATCACACCAGGCACCAAGATCAGAATGCATATAAAGAGACCCATTGCTCCCATATTTACTGACGAGATCAATCACCTCAGCTCCCAACAAGCCCACTTTTTCAGACCCCAAGTACGAAGACATCCACACAGACTGCAGTGACTGGTCACTCAATCATCATCACTTCTATCTTCTCGAGCACTTCAAGTCACAGTCACAGCTTCATACAGCCACGCGCTTTCTGCAAATCCAACCGTCCCCATCGTCAACACGTCATCGCCTCACACTTTTGACGGACTATCAGTACAAGATGTGTGTAGCCGCAAAAACCTTTTGGGATTGCGCCTGCGAGACTTTAGTGAGCTTTGAAGCTAATGTTAATAATCGACAGTATCGAGGATGAAGATAAGAAATGCTGAGTGTTCTCGGATCCAACCAGCAGGGCGCGTCGCTAGTTAAGTACGACATAGCGCTGTGCAAAAATCTGTCTCGTGTGGGAGCATATGAAGAGAGGTTAGCCGCGGAGGAGGAGATGATTGAGGAGAAGATAGCGGAAAAGGTGGCGGAGGAAGTTGAGGGGAAGAAGAAGAAAAGTGACCAGAAAGATACAATGGCACAAGGGTCCCAGGCATAGTGGATGGCAACTCAGCTTGGACGAGGGCAACAGGAAATTCTGTATCTTTTAGTCAGCAAGGCATCTTGGGCGTGACGGAAGAAGCTTTGAAGCGGTTCAAAATACGATTGTACCTTACGGAAGTTCTTGGTCCGAGAGGTCACTTAGTAGTCGCCTCTCAGCCTTGGCATTGGCTATAAGTACTTAGCACCACTTCCCCGTTCACCAGTTGAATAACATTTGCCTAAAACTGTAGTGAAGCGCGGCGCGAGAAGTCGATTGATCGGCTGTGCACTTCGCTGCTTCAGCAAGCCGTGAGTATTTTCGGATATGAAGAATACACGATGTGATTGTCTCGTCCTTTTCCTCAACAAATCCTGTAGCCAAGAGGGTTTGGGGAGAGGGTTTGGGGACAGTCAAGATAGTCTGCCAGCGAGTGGGACATGATGTCCTGCCCACCGCCAACTTGTCGCATGATCACCTGATTCGTGTTTCGTATCAAATGTGTTATCTTGTTGAAACGATCTACTGCCCAATGAATGTCATCATTATTCGAAATGCCAAACGAGATGACGTGTCAGCTAAAATTTGGCAGGGAATGCGCAGGGTATATAATGAGCTTTATGGCCCTCGAAATCTACGCCAGATCAATTATTCTATTACCTCAAAGCTCGATCATTTCCAACAGACAGATACAAATACAAGTACAGACACAGGTAGCCAGAACATAAGACTTGACTACTCTATCATTACCATCTACAGTTGACTCACCTTTATTACACCAGCATTTCTACTCGTCTGGGCGCTTACACTTACACAACTTCCAAGGTTCATACTATTTCCATTGCATATCCATGCTTGCGCAACTAATGTATCCTCAGCCACGATGTCCAAACACCAGACCATCATCTCGGACTGCGGCTGTCACGACCCCTCGAAGTTCAAGTGTGAAGAGGACGAGACGTGAGCGCTCGTTTCCCGGCGCCGAAGAAATATGCTAAAGATTCTCAAGGGGCTGGCAATTCCCTCCCATACCCGCAGAGGTGTAAGTCAATGAACCACATTGACTGACCACCTACAACAGTAAAGAGCAATTGAGTGCTGAATGTTTCCACTGACAGATTCTGTCGTCTGAGAGAAAACCAAGTGTGCGGTTGGTTTCCCTGTATCCTTCGCCACAGACGCGCTGCTGACTCGGTGTCTTGTAGCCAAATGCGAGGCCGATGAGCTACGAATTGCAAAAGAGGAGGCTGAACAAGCGGCGAAGGATGCGGAGCAGTTGGTGTTGCGGGAACAATGGTTGGCTCACTGGACGGAATCTCAGGAAAAGGTGGAGGAGAAGGACGTACCGATAAACGACATGGAGGCAAAGGAAGTGGAGGATGGGCACAAACAGTGGAGGGAACGATATATCGTACCGGAAACCGAGGCCGATGCGAAGCGGATTGCGAAGTCGAAGGCCCTTTGGCAGGAGAGGATGCGGAGCAATCGGATTTGTAGGGAGTTGGTCTAAGGGGGGGGGACTATGGATCAGTGTCTGCGCCTCTACATCTACAGGGTACAGCAACAAGATAGATTTCTCACAAACATAGAGAACCTTCGAATCTCCACGCTCATAGAGGAACCAATCACTTGACCCCACCGGATGCTCCAGATCTCTTGGCACTTCCCCTACCAATATCTTTTCATTGAAACTTGTGAGCCTTGTAGGGCTGTCGAGCAGCAGATTGTTGCAGCATCCGCTCATCTGGTAGTTTGCTTTAGACGTATCCCCTTGTTCAAGCCGGAGCGCTTCGCTACTATTGTACGGTCGCGCCTCACGGACATCTTTCCTCCCGCTAATTTAGTCCTACCAGATGTGTTTGGCGCTTGCACTTGAGTACTTGCTGAAAATTGCTGCAGCGTTAAGCATTATGGTGTTGTAGCTACCCCTCATGTGGCGAACGAGCATGTGCTTCACATGCATACGAGTAGCCTCCGCAACAATCAACAGAAAATCAATCAATATTTCATAACCGAACCCAACAGTACTCCTCACTGAAGATCGTTTGCCCCAGAGTGTAGCGAATAGAGACGCTCAGATGAGGGGCCTCGATAAGCTGCGCGTTTTTAACCTACAGCGACCTTGTTCTGACATAGACAGTCTAGGACACACATCGACATGGCATGATTGTTCCCGCCTCTACACCGAGTAGGACACCAAATTGCAATGTCTCTGTCGGACCTCTCAAATGCTTGATATTATGTCAAGACGCAACATGTCGCATGCTCATTCTTTTCGTGTTTCATCTCGGATGTATACCTTGTTGAAACATTGTGCTGTTCAAGGAATCGTATCATCATATTGTAATCTTCAACGAAAACGTTGTGCTTTTCAATGAGTTATATTATTATTGCTATCTCAGACGAAGTCAGGTATAAGATTGACCCGGGTAGCAGGTACGCAGAGTATGTAAAAGAGCTTCACTTTTAAAGCCACCATTTGAAATCTATTCGCTGTCAGACATATCTTTGATAGTCTCCTCAGTAATCCGCACGCTTCACTCTGGGCCTATAGAGGAGTTGGAGTCGATGCTACCTCTCCGGAACTCGGGCAAATCCCTTATGCGCGGAGTCGGGGGCAGATCGGCCTCAGTCATGGTCTCGTCCAGGAGATGCGCGCGATCACGGTACATCCACCGGTATTCGAACCACAGGTGCTCCGGCGTGAGTCCTGCCACATCGCTGATCGAGGTGTGATGTATCGGGGCGTGGGCCATGTGCGACGCGATCCAGATGCAGAAGGATACGAGGTTGATCGGGTCCATGTGTGAGAGGTGGGGCCACGTTTCAAGCCGGTGCGCCAGCGGTTTTGCTAGGTTTAAGACGGCGGGCTGGAGGTTGAGCTCGGTGGAGAGGCGGGACCAGATGTCCTGGACGAATTCGTCGTCGCTGTTTTCACCGTCGTGGAATTCGCGCTCGAGAGGGGGCCACTGTGATGTTTGAGTTAGCGTTTCTTCTATCGGACTTGATTCGCAGAGTTCAGAATAAATGGGGGTGAATGAAAGGCGCTAAATAGAAGGACAGAAGTGGTACTTACTGGTGGAGCGTGCGGATGTCCAGCGGGAAGACCATATGGTGTGTTGAAAATCTGCTCCCAATGATATGGTTCTTCCCTGTAAACGCTGGCGTAGAAGCGTCGGTAGATCGCTTGTACCGTACCTTCAGTGCTATCAGTAAGCTGACAATTCCGTTCAAGAGCGATTGGTGAGCGCCGAAGGTAAGAGGCCACGTAGATGGCAGCTGCCGCCATGGCAGAATCCGAGCGATCCCCGAGCGAATGGGACCGGTCAAGCTGATCCGCAATGGTCAGGGCGCACCGAGTGACTGCGGCATGGAAATTGAGAGTAGTGGAGTGTGTAATGACGAGTATCGAGATACGTTCTGCCCTGCCCAATCTAACCGTTTCGATACGCCGAGCGGCAGCATGTTGCTCGGCGGCCTCTCGGTCGACGAGACGCGTACGGCGGACCCTTGGCGCCGGCGCAAGCGGATCGTTGTGAAGCGGACTGGGACCATCATCGTCAGAGTCGTAGTCACTCATCGGGAACAACTCAGTTCGGCACATTGGGCAAGTGTTGTTCTGTTCGAGCCGTGTTGCGATGCACGCAGAGCCAAACGTGTGTTTTGAATTGCAAGGGAGACGAATCTCGCATTCAATGACACCAGTGTCTGGGGATCTAACCAACCACAGGATTAGCCGATTTCTTGGTTGGGGGAGGGGAGTACGAAGCGTCTCACGAGGCGCCTGATAAGTGAGCAAGAAGGCTTGAAGACTTACATTGTGCCGTATGCCGACGTGCAGATAAAACATTGTTGGGTTTCGCTTGAATGCACTCTGTTCTTCTCTCGGAGAAGCTGTCTGAGGAATTTTTGTGGCATTGCAAAAGATCAGATTGCTTTTTAGAGTGGTGGGAGATATTTTTCGAATTTGCTGGTGGTGATTAATAGGTGGTAGGCTGCAGTGTTGATGAGTTATAGGTTCGAGATGGTGAAAAGGAGGAAGAATATATGTGACGTGGCAACCCACGACAATGAGTAGGTGTCCAGCAAGTAAACCTATGTCGCTTCAATGTACTCTTTCATCATTGTATGCTTTTGAAGCTCTGATGATCCAATGACTCAAAGACAACAACCGAATTGTTTTCGGCAGACGGCAAAGTTTTCGAGTCGGACAAAGCATTGGCAAGCACATTGTTAAAAAGATGCCTGGATGAGGCACGCGACCATGCGTTCCACCCACATTGTCATATTGTTGGGAATGAGGGACTTCAGTGTTCATGTCTGCGGATTGTTCAGAAGTACAAGCACACCCTCGACGCCTTATCTGTCTTGCATCAGTTGGCAAATGGTAGCTGCAATTATTTCACCTCAAGCTTGACTGCTTGATAGATGTAAGTGGCGACTTCGTTCGGGCATTTTTCACTGTGTGCCGGACACCAGCACTCTTATCACGGGGTGCGAGGTCTCAGGGAGCCAACCATGCTTGCATGGAGAGCATCTACTTCGGTAACAACATCTAGCTACAGCAGAGCTGAGACTGCTAAGGCTGGTAGCTAATCAGCCGCCTCCAAACACTGTAGCCAATCCGATCCTATATTACCGTCATGCTCCACTGCAGTAGTCCTCAGCAGGTCGAAGATTGAAGCAACGCCGGAATTGCATCTGTGATGGTGCCTTTTGTCGATTCCAGCCCGTAGACCCTGTAGGCATGGGTGTCTTACTTGATGGAGGGTAGTACTGCAGACCGCCATTGATGCCGAGCCGTGCCAAGAGAGGAGTGACTGAGTATCCAGAAAAGCCTTGGTCCCTTCGTAAGGAACGTTTTCCAGCAGCACCCGGGTGAGCGACTTGAACAGTGACACCGCGGTACCACCCCAGACCTAACGCGCCAGAGAATGCACCTACCGAACCGAGCTATCTGTGATATCTTTACCAAATCTTTAATTCCGCTACGCCAGCAGCCGCCGTCCCGATCAGCGAAGCCAAAGAACCTTACCGAACATCTATACTGCTCGCCATCTTCCACAGCCATCGAACTGGCCCGTCGTCGTGGTCGGCGCTGGAGATGTGGAATCGGAGCAGAGGATATTTTGCGGCGTCAATGTCATCGCGATCGTATAGTGAGGTCGGGTTGCAGGCGGTGTTGTGTGCTTGTTTGGGTTAGTGTGCGCGCTGAGGGTGTATACGAGAGAAATATGTTTTCAATAGTGGAGCAGACATCAATACGCGATACGCAAACATTGGTTGCACGCGCGGAATGTTCAGAGAAGGACATGGGCGAAAGTGTCATGGCAGGCGGCGCTAGAGAAGCGTATGCGAGCTTTGCAACGTAGGCATAATGAGAGTATATGAAACATTGGAGCACGTGAGAAAGCTAGATCTGTCACAAGTGATAGAAATACAGGGGATTACCACAATCGCAGCAGTCAAGCGGAGCGAGTCGTGTCAGGAAGACGAGACACAGCTCGAGCCGTTTGGAGGGAAGGGAAATCTTCATCGCAGGGGGGTCGCTCACTCAAAGACTTCAGCTCATGGCTTGGATACACCGTGATTCAGGAGCTTGAGAATGTTTGACTGCGGTTCGCATCGCCGCACGGTCCTTCTCACACAGGGCTTTGCTCGTGGTTCGGCGCGTCAGGCCATTTATATATAGCCAGTTGAGAAAACGTCGAGGACGTTTGTTATGCTGGGCGCGAAAGTCTCCGTGCAGCGGTAGGCGGCACAGTGGCCTGTAGTTCATGAGTCGGTGCAGTAAAATGCGATTTTCCACATCGTGCAGCCAGTTGGGGGGACGTTCTTGGTTGTGGTTCTCTAACGAATTGATGTCGACTATCAAATAACGGCATCTCCTAGCCTTGTCCAGTCGTCTCTTTCAAGTCAGGTTGGCAAGCAGGCATATCTCGGGATGTCAGACGACTTCATTGTCTTGCGGTAATTACACAGAGGCCGCTTGGAGACTGCCGCTTGTATGGGCATGGTCAGATTATCGTCTCTTTGTCAATCACCGAAGGGCTGGAGACACTGAGCGCTTCCGTGCATGAATCCGGCAAGAGCGCTCACCGTCTGCCGCATCTTCCTTGACTCAAAGCAAGCGGTAGATCCCTCCAGTCTTGAAGACGTTCGTCATCAGGCTCACGGGTTGGGAAGCGAATATCGGCCTCCTCAACTCGTCGCGGCCAAATTCGAAGGTAAAGCCGAACTCATATCCATCCCCACTGACGCCCCAGGCGCCGGCGATGCCATCAGCAATTTCCCCCACGCCACCATCCTCCCCGTCCGGCTCTCGAAGACCCCATACCGCTGCGCGTACAAAAGCTTCTCCCGGCTGGTATAGTACCACAGCCCCGCCACCACCTTGGCCGTTTCTCGGAAAGTCAGTCCGCACCCTGGACATTTCACCGGTGCGATGACGGCTTCGACGTTGGATGTTTCCTGCACGCGCATGCGGTCGAGGAACTTTGACTGCGGTTCCGACGAGAGCATTTTGACGAAATTATGGAGGCAGAGTAGGGTGCTCTCGGCGGGCAGAGGCACTCTGGTTGCGAGGAAGGTGACATGGAGTGTCAGCGGCGTGCCTGGGATTGAATAGTGGTGTCCTTCGTCACTACTATTATGGAGGTCACGTCAGCATATGATACAATACTTACATATATGAGCATAGTCAAAATGTAAATGATGTAGCCCTAGGTCATACGAACAGCGCAAATGTGTCATTGGTAGAAGGAGAGGGTGATATGATCGTCGCATTAAGGAGAGGTAAGGCTAGGCTGGCAGCGAGGCTGTAAAGACAGATGAAATAGACAAACGAAAGGGCAAATAGAAAGCGCATCTTGAGCAACGAGACTCAACAGCAGATTTTCTCATGAGAATGCTCGATGGCGCGCGACCTCCATAGCTTTTTGAAGGCTGCCGCTGCGCGTTGCTTGGACATGGCGAAGAGTATCGGGCGTTTGCGGGTTTCAAGACCATGACTACGTATCTCTTATCAAAAGCCTCACAATAACAAAAGGGTAATTTCTGCTTTGTTTGGGGCAATTAAGCACGCGACTTGGGGTCATTGCGCATACAGACTGCATGAAGAGTCTGGGTTCAAAAGAGGTCCGAGCGCGAATCCTCAGCCCTCAGCCACAATTACATGGGAGATGAGACAGTGCAGCTTGATACATTGTTAGCCGATACCATTGGAGAGCACAGTGATTCGTACTTTCTTTGTTTATGCTGTGCAGAGAAACACATTTGGTAAGATCAAGGTAGCAGGATACGTCATGGTCATTAGCATTGCATCTCAAGGCACGGCAAAGTAATGACTGTACTTCGTACGGAGTATCAGCGTTGCCGATGATATGCAAGGGTCCGGGCAACAATGTATCCCCTCTCATGGCCTAGGTGCGACAAATTCTGAGGTAGGCGACTAAGGACGCAGGGACCACTCCTCAGTCCTCAGAGCTACGAGTACGACAAGCTGCAAAGCCTGGTGGTTTTGCGGAGGTCATCAAACTTTGGCGGCAAGCACATGCAAGCTTATCTTGCAGAAGATGGAATCAGCCGACGACTAAAGGGCCGTTGCTGGCGCCTATACAAGGGTTCTCTCGTTGCGCTTTAAGCGACTTTGATAAGGCCATTGGCTTAGGTTCGAGCGGGAACACGAGAGCTCACGACTATTGGCCATCAAATTTCCTGGCTCGTGATCCTGGTTTCTTACAGGTAGAAACGCGGTTATGGAAGAAATGTGAGGCTTGTGAGCAAGACATTGCCGGCATTGATGAGAGACAGATCATGGATGTAAGTCAAGGTGAAAGAGAATAAGAGATGGCAATATAAGCAATGGGCGAATACCAGGTGCATCCAATTGTACATGGACGGCGTGACTCGAATAAAAAACAGGCATGGAGATTTATCAATGATGACTCATTCTGGAAGCGAATTGAAGCTGCTTTTGAAAGGATGATCAACCCTGCCGGGGCTTCGCGCTTCTCTAGCGGTGTGAACGACCTGTTCTTTCCACATTGGTAAAATGAGAATATAGATTGTATTTGTGACTGAGCGTCTGATCTGAAGGTTGCGTCCACGGAAATCTTGGCATTCTGACTCACAGATGCAGTTCAAAGTGGGGAGACAGGACCTCAACTATAAGTGTCCGGAATGAATATAAAGCCTTTCTTTGTGAGAAAAGTTTGGATTTGGCTCACACGGCATAGCGATTACACGGAACAGTACGCGCGATGACAGAAATAACCAACAATGAGCAGCTGGAGGCTTACCTTGGGAAGCTTGGCGGTACCGAGCTCGACATGACCACCTTGCAGCTGCTCGCGGGCGGCAGCGCGAACTTCGTATGGCGATTGCTTGAGAAATCTGGGAGAAGCATCATCATTAAGCACGCAGAACCGTATGTCAAGGCCGCACCAGGGCTGTCATTCCCAGTCGTTCGCATGGACTTTGAACACGAGGCCATGACATTTGTGCCGCCGCTGCTTGTTCCAAGCTCTGCAGTCTCCGTGCCAGAGGTGTACCAATACGACTCCGAGAGGCACGTCCTTATCATCGAAGATGGTGGGGCCCGCACGTTGAAAGAAGCCTACGCAGACCCCGCCCTTGATATCTCCACGTTGGGCAACGCGCTTGGACAATGGCTCGCGGGACTACATCAGCAGACCGCATGTACGACCATTGGCGACAACCAGACAGCCAAATCCATGTATCGCTTCGCATACACTCGGCTCGCGAGCGCTCTGCAGAAGTATGACCAGGACCCTTCTCTTGCTGAGCAGATCGATGCCCAGTACGGTTCTCTCCTCCAGACCGACGACGAGTGTGTATGCCACGGAGACTTCTGGCCCGGCAACGTGCTCATCAACGATCAGGGGAGGTCGACGATTGTAGATTGGGAGATGGTCCGTCGAGGATGCGGAGCCACGGACGTCGGACAGTTCGCAGCGGAAGCACACTTGTTGGATCGCTTTCGAGGAGGGAGGGGATTGCGCGAGGCATTTTTAAAGGGGTACCGCGGGAGTGGGGAGCTGGACAGCAGATTCGTCAAGCGTGTCGCCATTCATATGGGCGTTCATCTTGCGTTCTGGCCCACTCGGGTCAGCTGGGGCACGGAGAGGGAGACCAAGGAGATTGTGGAGGTTGGATGCGAGCTGATGAAAGGGGCACTTTGTGAGGAGGAGAGCTGGTTGGCTGGAGGTTTGTTAGAGGAAGTTGCAAGAATAAGCTGACAACTGAGGCTGTGGTTGGTCAGAGTCAGCGGACATTAATATGTGTGACTGTTGGAGAAGACGGGAAGGAGATTGGATTGCGTTATTTAACTTATTTTACGAGGGGACAGATGCGGGGAAATGGGGGTGAATGGGGTACACGGCTTAGTCATCGGTCTGGCTTGGCCAGTTTGAAGGAAGTTATTCGCGGGTTGATTTCCTTCCCCGCGGAGCTGACCTGAAGAATGATGATATAATCTCCTTCTGCATCGGCATGATTGGCTATAATTGCACTGTGTTGGTATCACGAGTCAAGGAGGCAAGAAGTCAAGACTGCATATATAGTGCATATAGTGTATGTAACTGTGCTTCGTCTGATCTTATTCCCCAACCTTATAACCAACGCAAATACGAGCGAGGGAGCAAATTTATACACTCGATGAGCCTCACTACTCAGCAGCCTCAGGAATAAACTTGTGCCTAAATCCCTTCCTGTTGGTGATCTTCATTCATTCGTATTGATTTACTGACCCCGTCCGCTCCTTCCACCACTATCCTTGGAATTCATTCCTTTCCTATAATTCCTCCCACTGAAATGTCTTCCCATTGTCAACCCTTTCCAAGGTCCTTTAAGATGGCTTCTCAATTCTTCAGAAAAATTTACTCCCTCTTCCATCAGCAGCCGACGAAGAAACGACCACATTCAGTTCGTACGATCAACCGCGTTTTCGGCGACTGGACAAAGGACCCCTCTGATGACCTACCGCCTCAATACACTGACTCGCGAGAGAGCAAGACTCACCCCCAGGACGAGAAACACTCTCCGCCTCCACCATTTACCAGTCCTCCCCTTCGAATCTGTCCACACGAGACAATCTCGTTTGAGAACTTGCAGCAAACCCTCAAGGATCTTGCGATCAGGAACGCCGGTGAGACCATCGACGCTCTGACACTGAGCTGCTCTGGGCACCGCAGCCAACCCGACTCCACTGCCAACAACGCAAAACATGTCTGTGTATCATCGCCCAGCTTGCTACAAGGCTTCGGCACTTTTGCCTCCGAGGGCAGCAAAGACCCTTCACACGCTCCCAATGCCGTGCTTCGCTTTCATTGGGACCTAGGATTCTTAGAGGGCATTAGAAGCCAAATGGAAACTGCAGCCGAACTTCAGCAATTCTTGGGAGGGGACAACATCTGGCTTTGCCCGCATAAACATGTCAGTGACTCCGATATCGTCAATGCTATCTACAGCTTCCTCAAAAGGTCGTCGGGACGGGAGGTCGTCACGGGGTGCGACCGTTGCGCCTCCGAGATCAAGGTTTTTGCGAGGATGGAGGGCGACGATGAGGCGTGCCGTGTGACAACAAAGAGGTGCTTGGGCACGATGGAGAGCGCAAATGATCCAAGGTGGCTGGCTCAATGTGGCGTATGAGCCTTTAGCATGGACCACGGTCCGCTCTTAACGCTCGGCGGCCGGGTGCACCAGATCCACCCTGACGCACCCCGTTGAATGCTCCTGCATTTGGGGGCTTGGTTCGATTGCTAGTCCCCGGTCTAAGTCGAAGCCATAAAGACAAGATTCCGTACTCACGTATACCGGAGTCGAGTAAACGGGAGCCCCACATGAGAGCTCGAAGCGCCAAGAGACGCAAAAGCATGCATCACGAGCGAGAGGTACGGCTATGGGTGTGGAACAGCAACGCAGTGTGGACGCTGGAGATGGCACGGGCTTGCATCTGTCTTGACTCCTCAAATAGTGCATGGGTGTAGTCCGGTCGAACAAAAGCCGGCACCGCTGCTTATCGAAGCATACTCTGGCTGAAGCAGAACAAGCTACGTGCTCTGGGGCACTCGTCTCGGCAGAAGATGACGGCGATGTCTCGATGGGAAGGGATTGGCGAGATGCTTGGTGGAAGGAAGCTTGGTGGAAGGATATTCGGATATGCTGGTTGGGCAAAGGGTGCAGTGAAGTAGAGCATGGCAGTGTGGGTTTGTTGAAAGGGAGCATCAATTGGTCAAACAATTAAGATTTGTCTGCGTCTTTGAAGGTCAGAATCGAGGTCGAGTCAGCTCGAGCGAAGATGGAAAGAAGAGTCATATTGTCTGCGGGTATCGAAGTAGTAGATACCTCAATTCCAACAATAACATAATTTTTGTGGTCGTGTGATATCGTATGTGAAGAGGCAATAGACGATGATAAGCAAGCCAAGACGCTTTGGAGCCTTGGTTCATTGGCCAGGGCTTGCTAGCTTTGGCATTTTGTGTGCTATCTGAAAGCAGGCACACGTATTGAGTTATAGAGTGACCGAGGCACTGGATGTCGCATGTCTGTAGTGGAATGATCGCTATTCCTACTCTAGGCCGCGGTAACGAATCTATATCGTTACTTGGCGGAGGTGTTTCAGTTCGTATTAGGTTCGATTCCTAATGGTGCGGGGACAATTGTTGTTGCGTTGCTTCTCGTTATGGTTCGTACATTCGATTCCTAATTGCGCTGGTACAATGATGTTGCGGTGCTTTCTCATTTCCTCTCGGGTAGCTCTACTGCTCATGTAAAGAACATGTTGCTACTACCCTCTGCTGCTGACCTGTGCAGCTACGAAGGTATCTCCACGACTCATCCCCAAACCCGACGCAGTCCCTCTCGGCGGCTTCGTGCGGCATCAGAAGCGGACAGGGGCCGCCTTCCACGACGAATCGCTCAACACGATGCTTGAGGCACGATCCTCTCTCCGGTGGTTGCTTCGCCTCAGGAAGCCAGTGGTACGACTCGTCCGGATCGCGCAGGATCCATTTCTCATCCCACCCGTTCCGTAAGTAGCCGCCGAGACGGACGGTGTCGAGCCTCAGGGAGGTTTGCAGGAAGGGGATGATCTCGACCCAGGAGCCACGACGCTCCTCTCCGTCCTGTTGATACTGTTCGAGGATGATGTGGGCCAGCTCCAGGGACCGTAGACTTGCGGCGTGGGTTGTCAATAGCTTCTTGAGGCTGATGTCTGTTGCCCCTAAGGCCTGGAGCTTGAGACGCTTCAGGTTCGGCCAATGGGCTCCGGCTCCGAAAAGCTCGGACAGCTTTACGATCCACTCTCTGTCGTTGTATGTTAGGATCTCAAAGGAAATCTCGAGTGTTTGAAGGTATGGAGAGCTCGAAACCATTCGAGCGAGATTGGCTCTTCCGTTTTGTTGATCCTGGTCATAGAGTATTTCAATCCTGAGATGCCGACAAGCTTCTGTGGCTAGGGTCATGATATCTAACAGCTTCCTGGACTGCTGGAAGACACTCCAGGGCACACCAAGCGCTTCGACCGTATTCAACCGTAATTGAACTGCGTGAGCGGCTCTCAACAGGGAGGTGAATTGCCTTTCGTGGATCGGCCGTTTGAATGCACCACGCGAGTCGGGCTCCCCCAGAGTGCACGGTGTGGCTCAACTGAGCAACATTTACCCATGCGTCCTTGACCAGATCATCCTTTGGTGGAGCATGGTCTTCACCCCGCGTAAAGCAGACCTCTTGAAGCTGTGGTAGCTTGGCGAAAGCGCTGGTCAGATCTAGTGTCTCCGTGCCATATTTTTGCATGAGCTGCTCGCTGTGTTATTGTGCACAGAATTTCTGATAGTACAGCTGAACTCCTTTGACCGAGAGGCGTGTGAATTCTTCTTTGAGCGCGCTCCGAGCGCAAGGCGGAAGACCTCGTCCAATGGAATTACAAGACAATTGCTCAAAGTCGGGGCAGATTACGGCATTCAAAAGCATTTTCCCGCTATAACACAAGCTTTTCACGAGCTTGCGGATTCAGGGATGCGCGGCGATCATACGGAGTTTCATGAAGCTCTCCACGTTGCGCTTCAATAGGACCTGGCGGAACAGGGTGATCTCAGCGGCGTAGCTGAAACTTTTGCAGACAAGACGGAAGCTCTTTTGGTCCGGTTGATCGAGATTTGCGCAGATCATGTGGAAGATTTCGGGAGGCATTGGCAGAGAAGAAGCTCGATTCGTTGCTGGAGACACCATGGCGAATCTTGGGGGTCTTGGAGTTCTGATGGTTGATAAAACCAGTAGGGTCCGGCGTGCGTGAGACGAGGAGAGAAGCTCTGATGTGTGTAACTGATGAAACGCTTACGGTGTCCCTCGGTGCCTTTAGCGGTGGCCTATTCTATCAAGAAGCCGTGGAATATGTATGAATGGTGATGTGTTCAGTGCGCATATGTTTGTGTCCTGCTGCGTCCACCGATACGCCCCCACTTTGTTCGCGTAAAGTCACGTGACGATAATGCAGCATGATGTCACTCCGACATCAAAATTTGATCTCTCACATTTTCTGACCACGTACATGGCGCTTGTAAAGAGCGCCGCAGAACTACCTGGTCATCTGGTAAAATACTCTGCTCTGCACTGCAGCGTCCAAGTTTAACCACAACAGAAGATGGTAGAGACGGAAAATTTGGTTTTGGGCTGAAGAGGATTGACTCACATCTACAGCAAGAATCAATTGCTGTACATATGCCTCTGGTCGAACGCTACAATGATTGGAACATCACAGATGGATCTTCCGATGACCCACACACGATTGAGTTTGATCATAGGATTGAAGCTGATGCAGCGAGATCTGGCAGTGCGCTTGCTAACATTGAGGAGTGAGTCCTCGATGATTACTCTGGAAGACGTATCTCTCTCGATGTTACCCGCTACGCTGTGTCATGTATCTGACTTGATCTAGTAATGTAAAAGCTACCTGCGTCATTACGATCCTCAAGCATGAATTTGGCTGGACACAAGCAGGGGACGCTTGGATCTACGATCCTACCCACAAAAAGACCAATTTGGAGTCAACATGGCGAGAAAACCTAGCAGATTGCGTAGAGTATGACAAAACCTCTCTGAAGAATTGTTTTTGCAATTGTACTACGAATCCAGCCACAGCCTACATTGGCCCCGAAGCCGACACTTTATCCGCGAAGATAGATACTTTAGAGTGGCCGAGGGCTACGACTGTGTTTGTCAACCGCTTCGCACCAGCTGGTCAGTACATGATCGGTCCCAGATTTTGCTCTGCTTATCACCTTGGGGAGGGATATGTGGGAACGGCCGGGCATTGCTTGGACAAGGCTTTAATTGATAGGCAACTAGGCGAACTGAGAGTAGTATTCAATTGGGTGGGCGATGTAGTGAGCAATAAAACATTTACAAAAGCAGAGATTTTCGAAATCGAAAGAGTCGCTCTCTGCGATACACACGGCCCTAACCCCTCTCCCATAGACCTCGACGAGACTGCTCGTTGGACAAGCATGCGGGATTCTGCGGTTTTTAAATTGAAAGGGGCACCGGAAGACTTCTCACATCTAAAGGCAGCAAGACTTTCAACGCGACCCCCGGAATTTGGAAGGCCGGTCTACAACATCGGCAGCCCGTTAGGCACGCAGCTGAAAGTATCTGCAAGCGGACACGTGCTGCGGCATTCATTGGTGGGAAATGATGGATACCCATTCTTGCATGTCATTGCTGGCTGTGGAACATACACCACGGATTTGGACCAATTTGAAGGCGAGCCTGCGACCACTCACCTACTCTCGATTCATACTGATCTATCTCCCAAGGCAACTCAGGCGGTCCAGTCCTCGACGCGAAAACTGGCTTAGTCGTCGGCCACACATCTTCCACGCAAGATGCTGTCTTCGAAAGCGACGCCCGCGCCATAGAATGCTGGGCGGATGAATTTGCAACAAACTCCGAGAACTACAACATCGCCGCCCAAATCAACGTCCTTCTGGAGAAACAGGAACCCGACAACCCATTCTACAGGATCCACCCGAAATTCCTGCGTACTTTGACAGGAAAGCCAGGAGAAAGCCCGCTGATCAAATCTGCCACGGCCATCTGCCCCAGCGATCTTGGGCCGAATAAACAACCCCAAATTGCCGGGCGACACCAAGCTGTGTTCAGCCGGCACCGCTTCGACTCAAAAGACGTCTACCTGAGGAACGCAACGGCACGGGTAGATCGCAGCGCCGTCTTCATGACGCCGCTCAGGACCCTCCTCGACGACTACGCCGGCTGTCTCCTCACCGTCACATCTGCAGGCGCAACCGACTCTTTCGAAAAACCGCACGCCAGCTCAACCCTCGTTCTCACAATCGGTCCCACAGACTGGACGCTTCCCAAGCTTGCCTTTGATAAAGATCGCAGCGCTGGCCGTCCTGGGTCTGGGATGCATGTCTGGTCCGCAACGCTCGATCTCACCGCTCGCCGCGGCGACATCAAAATCCCACAAGCCTGCCTCGACGCCCCGCTCGGCCTCGCCGCTTGGACTGCCATCCGCCTCGAGCAATCGACCTGCAATCCGCCGCTCATACTCGGGCTCAAACTCGCCGTCCGCCGAGCAAGTCTTCCCTTTGCGGTCGAGAGGGATTGGCCGCCTGGGAGACCGGATGTGACGAGTAGGCCGGAGGAGGCTGGACTTAGCTGGCCAGAGGAGTGGTTCGAATTCGCGACGACGGCTGGTGATAGCGCGGGGCCCTCACAGATGGGCCGGGTTCCAGAGACGGTTGGGGAAGGGAATTGTGGAAAGGGTTGCTGGACGTGGGAAGCGCCGATTGATAGGGTGTGGACGGATCCGAGACAGCCTGCTCCTGGTCTGAGGGATCGGTTCGTGGATGATAACATGAACGATTTGCGTGCGTGATGATTGCTCTGCTGGGCTTTTGGGTGTTTTCGTGATCGTTATACTTTATATACTACGACGAGAAAAATCTTGTAATTTCGGAGAAGAAGATCTTTTCTGTCTTTTCCCAGCGATGATCTTTTTCTTCTCTTTACCGAGGATGTATATATCTCTAGATCTGAGAAATCGGTTTGTAGATGACTAGGATGATCTGCTTATGACGACTGCGTTGCTGAGCTTGTAAGAACCTCTTGGTAATGGTACACAGTAGATATCACTCTCATTAACAGATACGAAGATATTTCTGTCTATTCACAGCAATTCACTTCCTCTCTTCTTGATTAAATATGTATATACCTCTTAATCTGATAGAATCGATTTATTAATAACGCAATTATTTGGCTTGCGTGACGACTGCTCTACTAAACTTGTACGAATCTCTTGATTTAATGAATCTTATCCTACACGTTTCACAGCTAAATAAGTCTTTTAGTACTGAGTTGAGAAGGGTCTTATTAGAAGATAAGGTGCTTAGAAGGTGGAAAGAATCTTCCCTACTTATCTATTTCCAGCATTCTACTCCTTTGTCTTCTTAACTATATATATACACATCTCTCCTCATCAAACACAGATATCTCTCGTCATCAGATATATATATCTCTCTTCATCAAATACAGACATCTCCCTTCATTAAATATATACATCCCTCTTCATCAAACACGCACACACCTCTTCATCTAACAAAATCAATCTATCAACCACCCTCACTCCATCAACAACACCCCCCCAATCCATCATCATCCCCAACAACCCACTTACCTAACCACCTACCGGACCACCACCCTAACCACCTCCCCATCACACCCATACAGCTTTCCAAGTCCAATAACCGCCGTCCTCGCTCGCTGCTTCCTTCCATCTCCGGACGCAAGCAAATGTCTCCATTCGAACTTCTTCTTCTTCTTCTTCTTCTTCGTCGCGTCGTGGTAGTCTTATTCTGAGAGGTTGGGGGCGGGGGGGAGGGGAGAGGGGCGAAGGTGTTGGTGTGTTCGGAGACTGATAGAAGCGACGTTTACTCTGTACAGTATGACTAGATGACGCTTTGTGATCTCAGGTGTGGAGGATCTTAACAAGCGAGAAGGGTCTTATTAGATGAGAAGTGTCTTGTCGGACGAGAGGAGTTCTGTCAGATGAGAATGATCTTCTTGATTGAGAACGATCTTGTTAGTTGAGGAGTGTCTTGTTAGATGAGAAGGGTCTTGTCAGTTGAGAAGAATCTTGTCAGACGAGAAGAGTCTTGTCAGACAGGAATTGTCATATGAGAAGGGTCTTGTTAGACGAGAAGAGCCTTGTCAGATGAGAAGGGATCTTGTTAGATGAGAAAGATCTTGTCAGACATGAACTGTCAGATGAGAAGGGTCTTGTCAAATGGGCAGGGCCTTGTTAGTTGAGAATGATCTTCTTAGATGAGAAGAGCCTTGTTAGATGAGAAGTGCCTTATGAGACGAGGAGTGTCTTATCAAACGAGAAGAATCTTGTTAGATGAGGAGAATCTTGTCAGGTGAGAAGGATCTTGTCAGATGCGAATGGTTTTCTTAGATGAGAGAGATCTTCTTAGATGAGAAGTGTCTTGATAGATGAGAAGGATCTTGATAGATGAGAAGTGTCTTGTCAGTTGGAATATCTTTATCAGATGAAAACAATCTTGTTAGATGAGGAGGGTCTTATGAGATGATAAGGATCTCATCATATGAGAAAGATCTTGTCAGACGAGCAGAATTTTGTCAGACGAGCAGAATCTTAGCAAATGAGAATGACCTTTGTCAGATGAGAAGGTGGTTCTTTTTATCTATCCACAGCACATTACTTTTTCCCTTCCCTTCCCTTCCCTTCCCTTCCTTCTCTATCAAATGCAAGTATGCAAGCATGCATGCATGTAGTATGTATGTACATCAACAATCAACAACCGACAACATGCCCCCCATCCATCCTCACAGCGCATCCACCCTCCCCAGCACCCACTCCAGATGCCGATACGTCACCCTGGGCTGGAACTCCGGCTGCATATGCCCGCTCAGGTACGTCTCCGCCCACATGAGCCCGCGCTCGAAATGCTGCACGCCCATGGTCCCCTGCGGCCCGTCGAGCCCGTCCGCCCCGTTCGCCGCGAAGACCCCTTCGTACTGCAGGTCCGGGTCCGCGATGACAATGGGCGTGGCGGGCGCCTGCTGGAAGCCCAGCTGGCCGTTCCACGTCATGTTCTGGATGGACAGCAGTGTGCCGTTGCTGATGATGATCATGTCGAAGTCGCCGTTGGACACGAGCACGCGGTTCGTCGCCTCGATGACCTGCGGCAGGACGTGCTGGATCGGGTCGGCTGAGAGGTCGCCTTCGCCTTCTGGGCCGCCAGTGTAGTAGCCGTCGACTTTGGTGCCGCCGATGAAGACGGGGTCGACGGCGCAGGTGGCCCAGGAGACGGCGGAGGGCGCGTGGATGGCGGCTTTGACGTCCGAGCGGTTGAAGTAGGTCGTGGCGCCGGCGGGGGTGTAGACGAGTTGGGTGGGGAAGGAGAGCACGTCCCAGAGCAGCGGGCACTGTTGGTTCACTTCGTAGATGTCGAAGCAGGGGTTGTTGGTCAGGGCGGCGTCGTCAATCATGTCGAAGACGTCACAATTGGCTTCGCTGGTGAAGTTGAAGAACACGGCTGGTTGGTTCCCGGGGGGTGGGAAGGTGAGGTATTTTTCGCGGAGGGCGGCGTACCCGCAGGATTCGTCGAGGCTTTCGAGTTGGGCGAGGAAGGAGGCGTTGAATTGGAGGAGGGCTTGGTTTTCAAGAACGAAGGGTACGGCTACGACCTCCTCCTGTGTGTAGTCGAATTGGCCGATGACGGGGTCGTAAACTAGAGCTCCTGGATAGGAAGTGATATGTCAGGCATTAGGCTCATTTTAATTGTGGAGGGTGATTTACCCGAAAGGTCATAGTACTCTTTGTCCTTCTCGTCCAACATTGCTGCAGAAATGTATGGAACATAGCGGCCCGCGTAGCTTTCGCCGGTTATGTAGATTTTGTAATTCTTGATCCCAAAGGTGGTTTCCCAATTTTTGAAAAATTTAATAAAGTCTTGCGCAATCTCCTCTTCGGTCATGGCGGTCACTTCGCCAATGGAAAAGCCTGTGCCGACGGGTTGCTCAACCCTAAATCCCACATTAGTCGTGAAACCAATCATCAGAACTGGTAAAAGACATACCATAGCATGTTGGTCAGATTGACCCATGAGCTGAATCATGTGAGCACGTATCATCAGTGGGCACTACCAATAACATACTATGGGTTCTCAACCGGCGCATATGTTCCGGCCTGCCACAAGAACCTTCCGTTTTCTTGGAAAAAGCCTTCCAGGGAACTGCAACCGGGGCCGCCGTTCAACCAAATTGTGACTTCGTCGACGGGTGCTCCAACGGTTGGGTTGAACATGAAGAAAAGCGCCCTCGAGGCATTCTTCTCATCAATTGGGATCAGTCCAGAGTACATCTCTCCAATGTCAAAGTTGACATCCGGGAGCGAGTCAATCTTGTACTCTGCGATTTGTAAGTGATGCGTACGATGCCGACAAATGGACATGGACTGACCGGATGTGGTGCTGGTGAGGAATCGAGAAGTATCATTGGTGGAACTGTTTGATTGACGTGCGATCAATTTCTCGTATGAAGCTTCGTGCACTGCTTTATTGGCCTGGTCTTGGCCTCTGCGCGACACATCGCGAAGACGTGAGTGTTTCGAGGCGGCAGTGATATCTAGGATGAGGGCGCACGCCACGAGAGCTGCATACAAGCCTCGCATATTTGCTAGCTGCCTGATAGCTGCTGTTCAAGGTTTCACTGAAGAAGCATGTGGAAGAAGGGCAAAGGGCAGAGTGATGCTGACTGGGGGAATAGAAACGAAGGAAGGAAGGAAGGAAGGAGACATGGAGACTTGGAGGAGCTCTTTAAAGCCCTCACGGTGTGAATGACGATAGAAAGAAGGCGCATTTGCCCCTCCATGGCTTGTGATGAAGGTGCACTGCCCCTCCAATTTTGTCACAATTCTGTCATGCAGGTCTCCGTCAAGGTAAGCCTTACCACGAGGGATTTGCAGTTAAAGGCGGGGGGAACATTTACAGACATACAGATAATTCCATCTACCTTCCGGAATGATCCACACGTTCCGGGTTCAGTGGAGTCAAATGTGCGAAGGATCGATTGGGTGTTGTCGGCGGTTGCCAAGTGCCAAGTACCAAGTACCAAAGGAGCAGGTGGATATCCAGATGAAGCTTTTAAGCCTCAGTCGGTGGGCTTTTGATTGATTGCATGACGTCGAGTTTACATAAATTGTGATAAGACTCGTCTCGACATTCTCTTTAATGGTATAAAGGCATCCTCTACCGGCACCGAATGTGCCAGATAACGGCTCGTTGCTCGCTACCGACGGCCGAAAGGATCGAGTAGTTGCACAACAAGGCAGAAATGTGCAGAGAAGTGCAGAAGATTGGCTTCCGATCGAGTCATGATTCCTGCAGGGTAAATGCGAAAAGACCTCACACCTTCCCAACTGGTAAGATTCCAATCAAAAATAAATCGCCGTTAGGAGAAAGCCGGTAGTAGTTTTCAACAATCCGTAAGGCAGAAGGCGCGCAGTCGCTGGACTCGGCAAGCACAGGCGAGATACCCGGTACTACCTACCGTGGACAATAATATCGTCGTTATACAAGGAGATATGAAGACGAAGCGAAAGCTGAAGGTAATGAATGAATCACGTTGAAGATGCCCATCATATAAATAAAATATAGGAATTAAGTGCTTATATTTTCGTATAGGAAGGATAGTTATAAATAATAAAATTAAGAAAGAAGGCAAGGTGACTCGGTCTTTCTTTCCAGAGAGAGGAAGAAGAAGCAATAATAATAATAATGATCGGCTTCACTGCCAGTGCGGGGTCATACTTATTACTTTACTTTACTTTACTTTACTTTACTTTACTTTACTTTACTTTACTTTACTTTACTGTACTTTACTCATAACGCCAAGATTAAACATGGGGCTAAGGGAAGGGGAAGAAAAAGAGGTTGGACTAGCCGGGCTGTCAGCAAAACTTAGTTTCCTTAGCGGATGATCACTCGGCTTGTCTTTCCCTCTCCCAATTGACTGAAGGAATCCAAGTCCTGGTGTAACCCTTCGGAATTGCTCGCTCTCACTCACCGGGTATCCGATAGCAGTGTCCCTACTCCCTACTTCATACGAGGTCGCTGCACATGCTCGGGGAACATCCCTGAGCTGTCTGCGTGCCTCTGCTGGGGGCCTTGGACGATGAAAGGAGGAAGCCAATAATCTGTCGTGCTCCTCGCATTCTTCTTCTCTTTCTATTGCTTGCTGAGAGTTCTTTTCTCCTTGGCTCATCACTTACAGCTTCAGAAGTACGTGATAATTCCAGCTGAGATTCAGAAAAGTGATGCTGCGGTGAGTCGCGGCATAAGTATGCTGAAAGGTGCAATCTGGTTGTGTTTTCCGCCTGAGTTAGGTACTGGAGAAACAGATCGACTCAGCGATTCTCCTCTTGGACCGTACTGATTATTCCTAGATGCAGAATGTCAACGGATGTGGATAAGCTGTACCTTCGCATGGCTGGACCTTACATTGAGCGCAGCTCTCTTGAATTTGGTCCTCATTGTCACTGTTTGAGCAGCGCTTCCATATTCCTTCTGTAGCAGTGTCTTCGAAAAGCCCCTCTTCTCAACTTCATCTTCCGAAGTACAAAGCCATCGGGCCTGTTCGTTGAAACACGTAATCGTGCAACGCACTAAGCTCGTCCCTCTACCTACCTACATCACAAGATTCGTCAAGGCTACACTACTACCTCGCTACCTGTTTAATGCTGTTTCAATTCCAAGGGGCCAGGAGGCGCACCACCAAGCAAATTATAGCGTTTGAATATTGCTAATGATTGGAGCGCATTCATCGGCGCGAAAGATGCCCAAGCCAGCCATCTCATGGCGTACAGCATGCAGGCCGAGTCGCCGGTGCTCGTGTTCTCGAAACCCAACGGTATGATCATGAGCCCTTGCATGTCAGCCGTCCACAGTACGGCATCATGTCGCCGGTAACCTGGTCTCGGATGCACGGATGAAACCCAAGCATTTTCCATTAAAGATATGCTTTGCCGCCTGTGCTGTATGTTTTACAAGCTCGAGCCCATTGTCAGTTCATCGCGATGTTCTACGCCGCATCTCATCGCAAACCATCGTCCTGCATGCATGGCTTGCATGTCGTATGCAAGATGAAAGTCAGAAGACAAGTCCATGCTTTCGGCTGCCCATGAACCCATTCCACATTGAAGAGGCTTGGTATCACTATTGGATATCCTTGAAGACTTGCTCCACAAGTGCAATGCATAGGCCAGCGTCAAACGCCGTTCATTGGATAATGTGAATTTCCCTACCTGTCTGCAGCGGGAACTAATCATTCTCCGCAACACGCTATGCAGGTACCTACTCAGGTTTGAATGCACCGGACGAGGACTGGCCAGACCCTTCAAACCGCTTATAAGAATGATTGCCCCAGATGCGATCACCTCCCGACCCGCCTGTCAACTACAGGCGCTGCGATATCGTGCCTGCGAATTGAAACCACTATGTCACAAAGTTCTAATGCTACAGCGCAAGCGATGGCAGCGGCAACAGAGGCTCTACTCCGAGGCCCAGGCTTGCAACCTCCTCCAGGCGTAATTCCTAATCTCATTGACCCGCCCTCGCAAGCTCGCTGGGTCTACATTACGCTGCCAATCTGTTTAGCTGTGAGCACACCATTTGTCTGGATAAGACTGTGTACCGTATTCTTCATTCTCAAATCGCATGGATGGGCGGACTGTGCGTAGAACCCCAAAATGACATGTATCAGGTAAGTTTCAAATAGCTAAGCGTGAACAGACACCGCCGCCGCCGCATGGGCTTTCCTCGTCGGATATTGCACATCTGCTTACGTTGTCGTTCAATATGGTGGCGGAGTCCATCAGTGGGATGTACCATTGGGCCGTGTCATTGAATTCGCAAAGGTAAACGAACGAAACGCCTGTTTGATCTCAAAATCATACCCATGAGGGCAAGACGAGACTGAACTCGCATCCACAGTTAGCAAACACCACCGAAATGCTCTACAGCCCCGCCATCTTCCTCGCCAAACTCTCCATCCTCCTCATGTTCCGCCGCCTCTTCGACGCGGCCGGCACCGGCAAAACCCACTACCTCATCCACATCCTCATCTGGGCCAACCTCGCCTTCTACTTCCCCTACCTCGGCGCGACCGTCTTCCAATGCGTGCCCCGGGCTCGCATCTGGGACCCGACGCTCAAAGGCGGCTGCATCAACCTCCAGGCCGCCTTCATCGCCGCCTCGGCCATTAACGTCATTTCCGACTTCTCCATCCTCCTCCTCCCGCTCTACCGCATCTCCAAACTCAAAATCGCAACGAGGCGCAAAATCGGCGTCTTGGCTATCTTTGCCGTCGGTCTATTGTGCGTACCCTCTTTTCTCCTCTTTCTCCCCTCCCCCTCCCCGCCTCTGCCCTCCCATATACCCATCATCTCTATTCATGCTTCATAAACAGAAGCAAGCACCCCCCTTCCCCACCCCCTTGCCCCACACTCAACAACCCCATTACACCCACCTATCCCATCCATCCCACCCAGCCCACCCAGCTAACCAATGCTCTCCCCTTTTAGCACCTGCATCTGCTCCATCATGCGCCTCGTCGTCTCCTTCCACACCGGCAGCCCGGACAAGACCTTCAACCTCCAACCCCCCGCCCTCTGGTCCGCCGGCGAACTCGCCTCCGCCATCCTCGCCGGCTCCATGCCCGCCACCGCCGCCTTCTTCAACCACGTCTCCCCCAAACTCGTCCGCACCTGGAGCCTCTACCTCCGTCCCTCCCCGTCGCCCTCGTCGCCCGAGGACCCTTCGCCGCAGGAGTCGAAGTTGGCGCGGAGGAGGGGTGCGGCGGCCGCGGCGGCGGGGGTTGGTAGAGGGGGCGTACTGGGGGCGCGGGGTGGCGGGAGGAGGGCGCCGGGGAGGTGGAATGAGAGCGAGCTGTTGAGGAGTGGGAGCGAGGGGGAGCTTGGGGGGGAGGAGGGGATTCGGCTTGAGGTCAGCCATTCTAGCGAGGAGGAGGCGAGGGAGAAGGTCGAGGAGCATTTGCAGTGGAGTGGGTGGAGGAGGTGAGGTCGGTTTTTTGGTATGTGGGTCGGTAAGGAAGGAGAGGGAGAGGGGTGCGGGGAGGAGGGTTCAGGTTCGCAGAGAGGTGAGGAGCGAGGGAATAGGAGTTGCTTTGTGGGATGAAAATGGCATGGGGTGGGAATAGATGTACCTAGTAATGTTGGGAGGCTTTCTATGTAATCATATCCTACAGGCACGAACAACCCAATCAACCTTATCCCCCTATGCCGCGAACGAGCTCTGAACACACACAACCCCCCCCCTATCTTCTCCCCTTCCCTCCTCTTCTCCCCTTCCCTCCCCACCTCCTTATCCCCATCCCCTCAATAAAAACCCCACCCCGCCTTCCCAACCATCCCCTCGCTCCCCACCCACAGCTCCTCCCCCTTCCCTTCCCCCGCCCACCCCCACCGCTCGGGCCGCCGGTCCGCTCTCCCGTACGGCGCGAAATACCCCCCGCTGTCGCTCGGGGCCTGCGCGCTCGTCGCGCAGAAGAGCGTCGATGTCGCGCCCGAGGCGACGGGGATGGTGCCGGGGATTAGGGACCTGCGGGGGTGGGTGTTAGCGGGGGTGGAGGTGGCGGTGGGGGTTTTTGAGGGGAAAGGGAAGGGGCTGGGGGGGTGGGTGAGGAGGTTCTTGGGGGGAGGTGGAGAAGGGGGGTTGAGGAGATTCTTGGGGGGAGGGGGAGGGTTGGGATGGGATGGGATGGGGGGATTGTGGGTTGTGGGTGCTGGAATGGGATGGGATGGGATGGGATGGGGAGGGAGAGGGGGAGAGGAGAGGAGAAGGAGAGGGAGGGAGAGAAGGAGAGGGAGGGAGAGAAGGGAGGAAGGAAAAGGGTATTGGGGGCTTGGGTAGGTTGATGCCGTTTTGAGGACGCGAATGCGCTCTTCCAGAGCGGGTTGAGTGAGGCAGCGATGAGGGCGAACGAGTCGGGGCAAAAGGAAAGAAGAAAAGATGGGTGAGAATATACTACGTACCAGCGCACCATAAGCCGCACGAAAGAACCGAGGAAGCTGGCGTTTGCAGCCAGCAGGTTCGTGGCCACGATGCCGGGTTGCACGCTGTAGGCCGAGATGCCCTTGTTGCGGAGGCGGTCGTGTAGGGCGCGCGCGTGGACGATGGAGGCGATTTTGGAGTGGCCGTAGCGTTTCCTGGATGGTGAAAATGTCAATCGTGGACGGGCGGATGTTGTTTGAAAGGAAAAGACGTCTCTCTAGATTTTTGGGGCGTTGGGAGTGATGTGTGACTGACCATGAGCCTACGTCACCGGTATGGTATTCTAGGTTTGGACGCTCCAAGTCCAGCTTCTTGGGAGTGGGTGCCATCATCGCTGCGTCACTTGCGACGTTGACGATGCGGACACGGTCCTTGGAGTCGCTGGAAGCCGCCGTGGATTCGAGGATTGGCAGCAGTATTTTTGTGAGGAAGAAGGGGGCGAGGTGGTTGGTCTGCCATGTGGTTTCAAAGCCGTCGGTTGTGAATTTGAAGGGGACTGCCATGATCTGTGTCAGGAGGGGCTGTCAGCAGGCTCGAATCTTATCTTGGCTTGAGGAAGGCCGTGTGTCGAGTTTGTTCTTACGCCGGCATTGTTGATCAAAAGATCTAGTCGCGCCTCTTGCCTCATGAATGCCTCTGCCCCTTCCTTTACGCTGGCCAGACTTTGTAGATCTATTTCGAGCACTTGGAGGTCAAGCGGCTTCGGACTTGATGCTCTCATCTGCTCTATGGCCTTTATGACCCTGTCGGGAGAGCGGCCAGCGATGTAGACTCGGGCGCCATGGAGAGCGAGCTGCAGAGTGGTTTCGTATCCAATCCCTGAATTACCTACGATTTAAAATGTGAGCGCTGTTCGTTGATATGTATGCTTGAGTGCTCATCAATAGCGGCGTACCTCCTGTGACAATAGCGACGTAGCCGTTTAGGTTGGGTATGTCTTGAGCATGAAAGGGAGTGAAGTTGTCAGAAGGCATGGTGAGATCGACGATAGTAAGGGAGGCAGTACAGCAAGATTTGCTAGCTTCCAAATGCTAGCACTGTGGAACTCGATAGTGATGTCTATATCCCAGGGTGATGTAGGGGCCATATATACCTCTAGCAAAGGACAACGAAACCGAAATCCCGCACTGTGGATCGGGCTGTCATCAAAGACTCAAATTCTGACATGATAAAGCAGGTCTATAGGTCAGAAAGTCATGACAGGTGACAAGACAAAAATATTTGTGATAATATTTGGTTTGCACTCAGTCCGGAAGCCTTGGCAGCTGTTGGCGCTAATTTCTGACATTCTGACATCTCTGATAACAGCTTCGGCTTGCCATCTTGCCATTCTCTGATTCCAAAGAGCATGACGAATGCGACCACAATGTCAGAACATAGAGGAGCAGATGAAATGACGGATCTACAGGTCAGATTAAAGTACAGCCGAAGCGAAAAGGATGACTGGACCAAAGTAGAAGACAAGGCACTAAGGAAGAAAATACAAAACAGACTTGCGAAGAGGAAGAGTCGTATGTTGCGTTGCACGGCATTTTCTTTTCCCCGGCCAAGTTCGCGACTGATGCTCTAATCAGGAAAAGACGGACCGAAGGACAAGACAAAGAAAAGGCATGAACTGCCAGATGAACCTGGCCACTCAAGCGAGACAATTGATTTAATAGCCCAAATCCCCGAAGAGGCAGCTACTGGGACCCAGAGCGAAACTCTTTGCGCTACTACGTCAAAGGAGGTCTTGAAGGAGAATTGGACACCAACGTCCAGCAGGTCTTCACCTTATCAAGATGATGTGGACCACACGATTCAATCCTTCCTCACAACCCCGGGACTTGCTGAGCATCGTTACATTTGCCTCATGGAATACACTGTGCTTCGAGCTCTTCTCCAGAATGCAAGCTTGATGGCTGTGGACCCAATGGTCTTGGCAGATGACGATGCCTTCTCGCCATGGACAATCTCCAACCCGGGTCCAGCATTTGCGCTGCACGACCTTAGCCCAACGTTTCTTCAATTATCGACGCCGCATCACCCGTATCTTGATATGATTGCTCCTCCATCGTTGAGGAACAATGTTCTTCTTTCTGTCCTGACCGATGAGCAGGATGATCAGCTTTGCTATGACATGCATAGGGGCTCCTTCACGATTTGGGGCTCTCAACCGTGGAATGCACTCGGTATGTAGTATTCCCTTCCTTCTCATCATGGCATGGCTGATATTGTGGATACGTAGCGTGGGAGATATCACAGTCATTTGTAACGAACTGGGCATGGCTGGTGGATCATGAGATGATTCGTTGTTCGAACTTCTGGAGGGCGGAGAGAGGGGAAGGTCCATTGGTCGTGCCAGATCTGAGCGGGAGTATTCTGGGAGAGATAGCTTGACCTGTTCGGACGGAGTCATGTATCTTAACCGTAACGTTTGCAAAGTTCACTGACTCCACTTGCCGTCTTCTCGAGGGCCTTTCAGTCTTGGATCCCTATTGCACAGAACCCGGTAAGACCATGCGGCCTCAGCGCGCTCCACTGAAACAGATGTAGCTCCATCGGCTGTAGATACCCACTTGGCCAACCAGCATTATGACGGTCTCACTGTCACATTCCATCTCTTGCGTTCCACGTCGTGCTCTTTGTAGGCCGTTGGCACACAGCGTTACAGAGGCATAAGTCCTTGCCGCGATTCGATCAAAAAGATGTTTCGGATCCACGGTGGAAGCTAGTGCGCTTCATACTGTTAACGGAGCCTGTCACTGACTCTGCTGAGGCCAGAAAGAGGCTGGGGGGATCATGGGACCGAGGACAGGTAGGCGTTTTGGATTATTCTAGGCGTTGTCAAGGATGCCCCTCAGTTCCAAATGCTATCTCTCCATCCACTTGTGGGGGTCGTAACCTCCCAGATTGGTAGGTAGGCAGAGGATGCTTTAATGCGCGACAATTGCGCGAGTGTTGAATGTATTGCTGGGGTACTCTACAGATCGGATGGTCGGCGCGATACTCGTAGACCGGCATAAAGATGACATCACCAAGATGCGGAGACGTCGAGTAGATTCTCATCCAAACATATCCTAATGTCTCGACATATTTGATCAATAGCATTAATTCATTATTATCATTGGTGTTTTGATTGAAATGATGACTTCCCTCGTAAAGCTTTCTTCTCTTGCCCTCGCCCTCCTCGGGCTGACCCGTGCCCAAGAGCAAATCCCTATCCCTGTCCCTTCCAGCCCCAGCAATCCTGCTTCCATCGCATCCATCCCCGCTCTTGGCTACGGAACCTGGAGACTCGACAAGTCCAATGCCTCAGAAGCTGTCTCCGTTGCACTCCAGACTGGATACCGACACTTGGACTGCGCTGCTATCTACGGCAATGAGAAGGAGGTGGGTAATGGCATCAAGGATGGATTGGGCACACTTGGACTTGATCGATCCAAGGTCTGGATAACATCAAAGCTCTGGAACGATCAGTACGTTCCTCCTCTCGTGCTGTACCATTTATTATTGCGTACTCTTACTGACACAATGTACTCTTGCAGTCATCAGCCTGACCAGGTTGGGCAAGCGCTCGATAAGACACTGAGCGACCTGGGTCTGAAATATCTCGATCTCTACTTGATGCATTGGCCTGTGGCTTCTTCTGGTGGAATTAATTACATCGACTACGTCGACGTCAGTCGTAACAGCGTCCCTACACCGGACTAAGCAGTCCAGCTGACGCACTTCGTCGCAGACTTGGCTAGCAATGGAAAAGCTCCTCGACACTGGCAAAGTCCGACACATCGGCGTCTCCAATTTCTCCCCTCATCAATTGAAACAACTCCTCGATCAAACCACCGTCAAGCCCGCTGTCCATCAATTCGAGCTCCACCCCTACCTCCAACAAGTTGATTTTGTGCAATGGCACAAGGACAACGGCATCGACGTCACCGCTTACTCTCCCCTGGCGAACCTCAACCCTACATACGGCTCACCAGGAAAAAGCAAGGATGCGCCGCCGTCCCTGCTGGTGAACGAAGACATCACGGAGATTGCGAAAGAGCGTGGATGCACGAATGCACAGGTGGCTTTGGCCTGGGGTATGGCCAGAGGTCACAGCGTCATACCCAAGAGCCAGCATGCGGACAGGATCAAGGAGAATTTCAAGTCGGCGGAATGCAAGCTGAAAGAGGAGGACTACACTACGATTGAGAAGTTGGGCAAGAAGTACTTGAAGAGGTTCAATAACCCCAGCAATGGATGGGGTGTGCCTCTCTATCAGGGTTTGGAGGATTCTTGAAAGGCGAAAAGTTTGCACAAAATAACGAATTGAATGAGGAGAAGAGAAAGCTACAAAAGATGCTTTGTGTACCTACCCACAGTTAGTTGAGACCCATTCGTGCGTGATCTCCATCGTCATTACCGTTCCAAGATTCAATGACCCCTGCGCGAGCCCTGACAATTCTGCATCAGCCGCTTCTTCAGTGCATAGGTCAATGTCGCTTCATCCCGTCATCGTTTCTTCTTTCGCAATACGGCGCCTCAAATCAAAGCTCGACGCCCTCCACAAAAGACATCGCAATGGGATCTCTAAGCTGTCTCGTCAGAGAGTTGACTTCATCATCATACTAACCTATAGCGTCACCTCGGTGCGGAATATGAACAGCGGCAAATAGCTAGTCCCCGTGCGCACCTGCGTGTTAAATATTCCGAAGACGCACGAGCGCAAAGACCAGGTATATGGTCGTCCTAATTAGCACACGCACGAGCGGTCCTCACAAGCGCAAGAGGACATTGACACCTGTACTGCGATCAGACCAAGAAACAACAATGCCTGAGCCTTCCTTGCACTTTTGGGCGAGGCATAGAAGAGCACTGCTTATCCGTCATCCAAAATGGTCTGCGAGTCTGAGAGGAGACGAGACGAGACTTTGGATAGACGGAGGATAACGATGACCTTTTCACCCTGAACAAATTGATCGAAAAAAGCCATAGAACACGCCAAGTCCTAATCATCCATAGCAATGCGCATCTCATGTTCACTGCCTGGGCTTACCACCCTAATGCTCCTCTCTAGCCTACTTACACCATCCACCACCAAACCAGTCTCCAACCCTACCAACATCCACGCCCTCACCACCACCGTCACCAATAGCAGCACCAGCCTATTTCTACAAAAGCGCGACCCCCCTTTCTCCATCCACAACCTCTACCTCCAACGGACCGCCCACCTCACCATGCTCTTCCCCACCCTCACCGCCGCCCGCGCCCTCGCCGACTTCTACGCCGAAATCCACGTCCGCTGCATCACGTCCTGGATGCAGAACCTCCCGCCCCCGCAGGCCGACCTCATCCTCCGGTTGGGCGGCTTCCAGCTCAGCTTCGTCGCCTGCGACGGCTCGTCCGAGGGCATCAGCTGGGAGTTCATCCGCGACTTCACCGCCGTCATGCTGCGGTTCACGAAGATGGGCTACACGGGGGTGTACGATCAGGGCTGGTGGAACGCGGCGCGGACGCTGGGGGTGTATGTCGGGCTGAGGGTCGTGGAGATGGGGGATGCGGGAGCGGAGTTGGTGGTGGTCAGTCCGTCGTGACGTGTTCGTTGGGCTGGGGTGCGTCGGAAAGGGATTAGGGGGGGGGGGGGGGGGTGGAGGCAGGGATGCTTGGGGTTGATGCAGAGAGCAGGAAGGCGGTTGCATTGCTTGGGGCTCTGCAACTTGCTGGTGTATTGTTGTCTACTACTAGACTCGAATCCGCATACGTAGCCATGTACAATTCTCCTGGACGGATCAACATCTCCTACTGCGAACAAAATACGAGATTCTTTTTCCAATATTGGGCAAATTCAAGTAGTAAAAAGATACAGGCAAAGCTATCGAATGTGTTCATGCGTGCGGAACAAGGCAGGTGGGACATCCTCTGCCTCTTTCTGCCTCTCCGTCTGTCTCTCTCGCTTCCCTCTCCTTGCCCCCCTCTCTTTCCTCTCACAATCCAACTACAGCCTACCTACACTCATCACTGGCCTTCTGCGATACGCTATGGCAGCAGCGAATCCTCTCACAGCGGCCCCGGCTGGGATGGCCTAGCTCATCCACTCACCCACTCACTTGCTCAGTCACTTACTCACTACCCATCGTCATTCCATCGCAAACCGCACGACGGCATCGGTTATCGTTTTTCTTTCCCATTCATATTCTCATCCTCATTCCCATTCCCACCCCAATCGCCAGCATGCATACCCAGGACTCGTCAACAGCATCTACATGTGTCGCAGATCAAACGTCGCATATCGATCACATCACCTCCCTGCCTCGCCTCTCCTTCCCCCCCGTCGTGTCTGAAACAAAGGGGAAAGAGGGATCTCCCCGCGCGCCAAATTTGGCTACATGCGACGTTTCAGCAGGCTCGCTTCTTTTTTTGCTCGGGGCGGCGAGTCGGGGTTTTTTGGGAGATTATTGGGGTGGTGTGGTGTGGTGTGTTGGATTGATTGATTGATTGATTGATTGATTGCTTTGTTTTGGTTTGTTTTGTTCTGTGTTGGTTTGGTTTGGTTTGGGATGGCATGGCATGGGCCGGGTGGGCTAGAACGTAGAAACGAAACAGACCAATCTAACTCTATCGTTGGGCCTTGTCTTGACTGCCGTTGAACGTCTTCGTGATGATTGTCGCTGGGTGGAGTGGTTTGTGTGCATGCATGGGGGAAGATGGGATGGGGTATGGCGTTTTGGAGATCGCGATGGAGGGATGGATGGGGATGGAGTGATTTGCTTGGCTACCTTACCTGTGGAAGGAATGACGGCGGGTCGGATACGAGGTTGGGCGGGTGCTACGTATGGTATGGACGGGTATCGTGTGCAGTGGAAGAACGGTGATGGTGAATGAGGGAGGGTGTGTTCAGGGAGGGTGTTCATGTCTCATATTGTAGGGAAAGGGTTGTATTTCATATGCGATAGGAAATTTTGCTTCGTCTAGACAGATGAAAAATGATTTGGTTGGCTCTTCGTAAATATATCCACACTTGTTTGGCGACCGAATGCGATGAATTGAAGGGAGCTGAAGGAAGTCTGGGCCGCTCATGTGCGCTAAGAAGGACCCGCAATGCATCCAATCCCACCCGCAACCCCTTGCCGAGGTATCCAACCCACATCCATTCATCCTCCTGAACATGGAGATGGGGGCCTTTTGAAATTAAGTTATACAGGAAAGGAACGGCAATCGCGCCTGCAAGGGGATCTGCTTGCTTAGATGACCTCGCCGAGCCCTCGCACTTTGTGCAGGCCGTGGCGATGCAGGTGTCGCTTGGGTTTGTTGGGATCGGGTGTCGCATCCCGTTTGTCGGCGCCGGCGTTGCAGGTGCAGCTGCCGTCCTTGGTCGTCCCGGCCTTGGGGTTGCTCCACTCGCAGGCCTTGCCGACGCAGCAGACGATGGCGTTGGAGCTGCCGGAGATGACGGACCCGTTGTCGTCCGGGTACGTGTACGCCGCGCCGGAGACGGGCGCGAAGAAGGGGGCCGGCGGGTTGCAGTTCCAGCACGAGGTCGAGCTCTGCGCCATGGCGGCCGCGTGCGTGCCCCAGGGGCCGACGGGGCCGACGCACGTGTAGCCGTTCTTCTGCTCGCACGAGGCGCCCGTCACGTTCCACAGGTCCGTGTTGTCGCCCGTCAGCGTCTTCTGCACGCTGTCCTGGCACACGACCGGGTGCGAGTAGCCCAGGATGTAGCTGACGTCGTAGCTGGCCCATTCGCCCACGGGGTTCGTCTCCAGGATCGTGCGGCTGTCCGTCACGGGGTGGGGTTGGTCGCCGATGCGGATCTGTCCGTCCCATTGGCCGAGCTGCATGCAGCCTTTGGTCGTGCCGTTGCTGCCGGGCATGATGCCGCCGTAGCTGTCGGCTTTGTCGAGGGATACTTCGTCGCCGGTCCAGTAGATAACTCCATTGGTGCTGGATGCTTGGGCCAGGCAGTCGGATTGTTCGTCGGCGAGCAAGGGGGTCGCGGCGGCGAGGAAGACAAGGGTCGTGTATGTCGATCGCATTTTGACGTTTTGTTCGATGGTGGTCGCCGAAGGATTCGCGGGGGGTTTATTGGATTTTGCTGAAAGCGGTGGGCTGGGAGCTGAATTGGGAAATTGAGATGGTCGGAGGGCTAGCCTCACGGATTGGATTGCAAGTAGAAAAAGGAGTGTATATCGGTGAGTCAACAACAATGAATGTGGGTTTGCAATTCAACAGCGTGAGGAGAGGAAAGAAGATTTGAAGAGGAAGGACAGTGAGAAGGAAAGGGAAAAAAGGGAGCGGCAGAGGTGGACATGTTGATCTTTTTTAGTGAGGAATGTAAGATTTGGGATTTCGGTTGGTTGAGCTAGCGCTGAATTCGGCGAGGATAGACTTTGTTCCCATTTACCGCTTCCCCAGTGCCCACCAACGGGATGCGGCGAATTTATTCGAGTGATTATTCGAATCCGGGGGCCACATCATCACCGCCTTAAACTTGTCAGCTTTATTCCGATGCGTTGTTGGCTGGTCCGGGGCACAATTGAAGTGGTGTGGCGCGTTCGCAACGGAACCTGCAACGAGAAAGGTACTTATTCTGAGGCAGTGTTTCCAACCTTTTCAGCTGAGCACCTTTCTGTGAGCAGGAGAAGAAGGTCAGACGCTGAGCCTTGGAGAATAATTACTCGGCGATTTATCTTCTCCATGGTTCATACTAGCGCTGGGAAAGACTGGAGACTGGATCTTGTTGAGTAGCTAGCTAGATGTTTGTGTGTTGACAGTACATAATTGTTAATAACGATACTGAAATTGGTTGCTTTCATGGATGGATGCTTGCAGCACGAGTACGACCATTAATTTGTTGACTTTGTTCGTGTCTGTCCACGATTTGTGAGGAGCGATTGGGGCCAAATCTGGCGCAAGAAGCTGTCCTCGTGTTGCAGATGAAGTGTAACGAAATAATGTTACGGTGTTTACCCGCTGTGCAATAATACCTAAGTGTAACTTGTAAGAGTTGGGCAGAGGTGGATGTTTCAGAGCGGTGTGGTAATTCTGGTCTGGTTGGATGGCTAGGTGCCTTGTGAGATCCGGGTTCCTGATTGTTGTACCTATTCTTTTTTCTGCCTCGGATATGCCACGGGTTGTACCTGACGTACCTGACTACCGGTATCCCGCCATTGGTGGTACGCTGCTAGCTTAAAATCTCCCCCTTTTTAGTACCATCCTAATTCTCCTAGTAATTTCGAAGGGGATGAAAAAAAAAGGGGGCCCATCGGGCCGCAACTTTAGGAGGGCGAGGAATAAAGAGGCTGACCTCGGACGTGTCCGGCACCTGGCACTGAGCCCTTTGTCTGCTTGGAATTAATATGCAAAGATCGGACGACGAATGGAATATATTCAACCATCAAGAACTACTCATGATTTATTGTTCATGATTATAACAAAAGATATAAGTTACCTAGAACGACATTTTTTTATGGGTGCAAGTACTGTACAGTACTTTACCATGAGTAAAGTACGAGTGCCTCGGAAGTTGGAAAAGTGGGAAATGAAGATCGGCGACGCGCGTACTCTATGATGTTTAGTCATCACACTCAGTCTTGCTACTAATACTTTGACTGGGCCGTTTCTAAGAATAGCACCCTCTGCCCCTCTGAATAGTGTTGCCGTTGACTATCACCTTGTGCGGTGGTAAGTCACACCCTACCCTGGGGGGTGCGCTATCCGGGTAGCTCCGGGGTCGGGTGTGACTTACCACCGCACAAGGTGATACCTATGTTGTGCGACCACATAGATTTCTCAATAGGTATCAGCATCTTTCAAGACTGATTGTTTTAGTGAAAAGAGAATTAGACAACAGCTCTGACCTATTGTGGCAAGTTTGAAGGTGTTACTTGACAATGACCGAAGGGAATCTTCATCTCGTTGACCGAATACTCTTGACCGAAGACTACCACCCTTCAACCAAACAATTGCTGGTCTCTCTTTGGACACTTTCGACGAGGAAAGGTGGCCTCTGTTCCCCTACCCTTTGAGCCCGAGACCCTGCACTTACGTCACTCACGTCGGGCATCAACTAGCACATAGCGAATCATGTACGGCCAGAATGTCTACAATCCAAAAACCAAGCACCTGGTTCGAGATGAGAGTACACACTCTAGTGCTGATTCGTGATCGCCATTCATCGATGAACGCTGAGCTTGCAGGATGAAAGTACATGCCTAATGCTATCCTCTTCAAAAGCTTCGCGCACTCCCATGGGCTACTTTAATTGAACCTTGGCTTCTCAAATGTGGAATAATGACCCAAGTTGCCTCCTATACGTGACCGAGTCGACTGTCATCTCGTGTACGAAGTTGGCATGGGTATGATGTATAGGTATGCAGGAGCTTGGCGGACGGAGATACTGACCACTGAACAGAAAAATGGGAATGCTAGCCTTAGCTACGCTAGAGGTAGCAAGCAAGTCTGTTCGGAAACATCATGCTCTCATGCGCATTGGGTGCGGGGCTGTAGGCCGCAAGCATTAGGTTAGATATCCAAGCGCAGCGATTAATGCTGAAGTTGTAGGTCATTTTTGGAAGATTGCTGGGCGTTGTTTTGGTAACGGGAGAATCGTCATCCCATGGACTGATTGGGTTGAAGTTGTGTAGGCCTTGCACCTACGCTGCCTCATCTAATTCATACGAGGGACATTCCATATTCTTTCGAGTGGTTACCGGGTCGGCGTCTTGATGCTGCAGTAAAGCTCCTGCCTGGTATTGACAGAGCTCCTAACGCCCGCTCTGAAGACTTGACTTGTATTCGCGGACAACAGCGACTCAAAGACTGAGTTGCGAAACACTTCTATTCTAACACGGCGTTATCGCAAGGGGAAAGAGGCTGGGTGTAATATGATTGTCGCTGTCCTAATCGCACTATTTCTCTCTGGTGAACATCAGACGAGAACTGTTGGCCTTCTTACATGAAAGTGATGCGATTTCCTTCCCTTCGCTGTATTTCTGCACTGGGAGCGCGCAAAGCTCACAGTGAACCTATGGTTTCTGGATGGAACATTGTTGCAAAGCAGGATCTTTATTATACTGTGCCATAATGACGACAATCGCATCTCAAACAATCTCGCACGCTGTAATACGAGGTCTCGTTGACATGCAAGCAAAAAAGCAAAGTCAGACGATCACAGGATGCTGAGGCATCACAACAGACACCTCAGCAAGAGAGCTGGTACGTCAACCACTCGAAAGCCCTAGTACCAGCGCCTCTCAATTGTACTCCAAACCTCACCATGTTTCTCGCGATGCAGCCGCCACCTCTCGCGATTGCTGCCATCCCGATATCTGTAATAGGCGTGGTGAACCCGGTTGAACGCCCCCCTTCTCTCCAGCTCCAAGAACAATGCTTCCTGTTGCCGAGCACTCAGCCCCCTGAACGGTGTTTCCAGGCGTGGTATCCGAGCCCCAAGATACTCATACAGGTGCATGTAGAGCAGGGTCTCCCTGAAAGGCAGCAGTCGGAATGATGTCGCGAGGCACCCGATTCTCTCTATGAAAACCTCGGGTGAATACCGGTACCTATCCGGCCTTTCGATGTATCGGGCTGCGTCAAGAATTTCCGCGTACTCTTGGGGGCTTCTGTGGAGGAAATGGTCATATATCTCTCTTAGATGCCCCTGTCTTCCTCCATGACGGCTCCGCTCGCCACCTGCCGTCGATGATCGTCGTCCTTCTCGCTCTTCCATAGGCCCTCCAGCTTCATCGATCCTGTGTGCTATCTCGCGGAGAGACTCACTGGCTTCATCCAAATCTGGATAGCTGCGGATGTACCTGGAGGGATACCTCTCGTCGCGGTCACGTACGTTACTGTTCCCGACGGTCATGACTCCATGCTCCATGTATGGTCGAGGGCGGGCGGTGAAAAACTTGGCTCTGCAATGCGGGCAAGAATTTGCACCTTCCCTGAGTAACCAGTTCGAAATACACTTGGCGCCGACATGATGACCGCAGGGTAGGAGGACGGCGCTTTCGGCTGTGGAGTCCTTGGCGGGGTTGGCGCTGTAAAGCTCTAGACAGATCATGCAAGTGCTGTCCGGGGGTAGATCACGGGCCTCTGGAAGCGTGTTGATGAATTGTTGCGCCATGATCAATGACACTGAGACTCCCTACCTGCCAAGAGAATAACAAAGTGGAACAAGTTCTTCGGAGATAAAACGAAATTTATGGCTCTCCCAACCAGGTGAATGTGTTAAAGATGAAGATGTTAATGCTCTGTTCTTTTGCCTCAAAGCTGGGAGAGCCACGCGAATGATTCGTTAGTTGGCTTTGGCGCCGTGAATTCCGATTGGAAGCGCGAAAATGTTAATTCGATCTCATGTTTCCCATTTGGCTGCCTTAGCATCAACGTGGGCTCCTTGTGAGTCGCCTATTTCCTATCATACCAGACAGTTGAGATGTCTCTTTGTTTCAAACAGCATTGCTGTGGCGTATTCTAGAATAAGATATTGATGGTACATCGACTGCAGAGCGAGCACTTTGATCTTAGCGGCCAATCGCGCGGTTTAGGGAATGAAGGCAGCGCCCTGTTCTCCCTGTGCTTTGCAGCCCTCACCTTCATTGTCGTAAGAGTATTGGTCAGGAGTCATGCATAGAATGATTTCACCCCTCCAACACCTTAAATTTCTTGAGTCATTTTGAGATACTTAATGGATTTTTTCATTTTTTTAATGCACTAAAATTGCTAGCCACCTTCTCATAATGGAATATCTTCTGTCATGTCTCCTATAAGTACTTCACGAGACTTGTAACATAATATTTCTTGTTCTATATCAATTGAGCAATCAAAATTTCACGGACCTCACATCAGCGATTTCCAATCTGCTTCGATCCTAGATCTAGCTGTCTATTCACGACCCTTTCTCTTTATCTTCCAGCAGTCCTCCAGGTACTCTTCGACCAGCCAGGTCTTCGTGTTACACCCACAAAACCGGAAACAGCATCACATTTTTTGCTTCCAGTCACAAGACATCCAGAATCCGAATAGTATGGCGGATTCGCCAGCCGATCCTTTTTGGGAACCCGCTCCTTTTTGGAATATTTACAATCGAGAGGCGGAAATTGGCATTCGGATCGATCAACTCATCACCGAACCGGAAGATGCCACTTCAAAACCACCGTCTACAGCAGACGCGAGCCTTGCCTTCCTCCGATCACTTCCCGTGGTCCCATTCGATGACCTGGCAGAAGAATCAAAGACTTGCCCTATCTGCATGGAAGCCTTTGAGAACACAGAACATCCTGAAGTCCCCGTTTGTCTTCCGTGTTCGCACATCTTCGGAAAATCTTGCATCTCAAAGTGGATCTCCAACAACTCTTGTCGCCTATGTCGAGCGGTTTGTTTCCGATCTGAGGCTGTCACGGCTCCAGCACTGAATCGAGAGGTCAACAGGCCTTCTCCAGCTATCCGAGCCCTGTCCAGACTCCATCCAGATACTCTAATATGGTACAACAGACTTTTTTTTAAATTAATCCCCGGCTAGAAAATCAAAATCCTACCCATATTAATTATTTTTATTTCGCAACAACCACACATCTAAATAACGTTAGAATGATCTAAATTATCAAATAAATGATGCTCTATAAGATGGCTAGCCATGAAATTTATTATCTCCTTTAGCCAAAATCACACGCTCCATTCGTGCCCTCATCTTCCCACACCACTTCCCTATTCTTTCCTGCTCCAAATTGCGCCACGCAACGTCCCAGGCCTTAATCGTAGGCTCTTTCGTAGTTGGAGGGTACGGTTGCTTCGAGATGTACTGCTTCAAATGGTACCAACAGGGCTCAATCTGATTTAGATCCGGAGAGTTGCCAGATCAAGGAAGAACAGTTAGCCCCTCAATCTCCAAAAGCTCATTCTGTTGCCACGCTTTATGAGACGGAGCGCCATCTTGAACGAGATAGCATTCGCCATACTTCTCAATAACTTCCTTAATGAACGGGATCAATCGGGGCAATAGCACGTATGTTTGATAGCGATACCAATCAATCCCTCCTCGGGAATTTTTGTTCCGCTCATATCGAACACCTTCAACCTTTGGAATCCGTTTAAGACGTCGACTTTTCGGTTTCTTAGCCTGCTCAGCAAGGAACTGCTCTCGTACGATTTGTTGTTGAGCATCGATATCAGCATTTCGATCTGCTAGATCCTCTTTAGCAGCCTCTTTCTCCGCCGCTGTCTCCTTGCCAAACATATAGCTCGGGCCCTNAGCCCCGTATATCCACGGTATCGTACATCCACGCAGTCCTTGTGGTAGGCCTCATCCTGAAGCCTAGTCACCCAGATCTGTCCCCGAGATTCGCCAACCCGCACCGAAGTCTCATCAGTGTGCACAATTATATGTTCTTTCCCTTTCAG
>NKYR01000141.1:77767-92286 GCA_003184365.1 Evernia prunastri
CCTGAAGCCTAGTCACCCAAATCTGTCCCCGAGATTCGCCAACCCGCACCGAAGTCTCATCAGTGTGCACAATTATATGTTCTTTCCCTTTCAGCTTCGGTCCCCACTCCGTTACGAACTCAAGACGTTCCTCTTTCATTTCCGGTGTCAACAAAGGCTTGTGACGAGGTGGGTATCGACCATATCCAGCCCGAACAAACGCAGAGTTGATAGCTGACTTAGAGGCCATAATCCCAAGTTCTCGAGCAATTCTGACCCAGGGCTTGCGACGTTGGAATTTGTTCTTAGTGGCATGTCTGACTAGCTGCCGTTGCTGCCTCTCGTTAATTGCTAGAGGTCTTCCCGATTGAGGACGTCGTTGGTGGGCCTCTGAAGATAATGGGTTAATATTCTCCTTTTGCGCGTCTCCGGCGCGTTTGAGAACATTTGCCACTGTTTTCTTATCGCAATGGTACTGCCTTGCAAGCTGACGATTGGATGTATGATTCTCCTTCTTAAGCTCTATCAGGGCCCCTCGTTTGGCCTCCGGAAGGTCTATTGCGCCCTTGGTACGTCCCATAATAATGTAGGTATTTGAATGGTTTTGGTGAGAAAGTCGCGAAATACGCGTTTTGCGGCAAAACCTCGGGTGGGGATTATTAAAAAAAAAGTCTGTTGTACCGGATCAAGTCCCGCGCGAGCGCACCTAGTGCGAATAAGCTTTGTGAAATACGCAGTTGTATGCAGCGTGACGTTCTTATCGGCGCAGATTACGCAATGTATGAAATTGTATAAGTGGAATTCTGGAAGATACATCTACGCTCAGCGACCTCCATTTTGTGAAATATCACTTGATCTTGAATGGCACGAGATCATGCCGACCCAATACGATGACATTGGAGTCACCTATGAAGAAATGAGAAAGCTCCCCATTTCTGTACTTCAAGACGCGAACGTCAAAGCAGCCGTAGCACCGTTCATCAAAGGCTCCAAGATCTTGGATCTGGCCTGTGGGACCGGTTACTACTCGAAAAAATTCCTCGAATGGGGCGCAGAGCAGGTTGTCGGCGTTGACATCTCGAAGGGGATGGTAGATGCCGCGAACGCCTCATCGAGTACTCTGGACGGACTCAGCTTCTACGTTGCAAATTGCTCCGTTCCGGTACGGTACGGAGGCGGTCCGTTCGATGTGGTATTTGGTGCCTGGCTGTTGAACTATGCGCCCGATGGCAAGGAAATGGCAAGCATGGTTCGCAATGCTTCTTTGAACTTGAAAGAGAGCGGACACTTCATTTGCGTCACACCGCCACCTACGAATGATCCTCGAGAACATAATGAAAGAGCCTTAGTCGCTCGACCAGCACAGTATGGCGACGTCGTTGTGACTATCACAAAGGACGTGGAAGATGGGGTCGCCACGCATTTGAATGCAACGATGAAGACCGGCAAGGTCGAATTCGATGCGTACCATCTACGAAAGAGCGTGTACGAGAAGTCCGCGCGGGAGGGCGGATTGGGGGGCGCTTTGCTCTGGAGATCAGTGGATAATCCGGATATTGATAGTGATGTTTTGGAAAGCCTTCGCAGTTCGTCTTGGGCCAACTATCTGACAGTACCTCATTTCAGCGTGCTAGTCGTTGCAAAGACTTAGAACGTCAGGAGTTCATAATATATTGTTTCTTGTTAGCTCTACGACCACAGGCGGTCCTGGCTCCCTGGTCGGCGTACCTGTGCAGGGTATCAAATATGGTGTCGTAGCTTGTCCGGATGCTTAGAAATGCTGAGAAGCTCATGGAGCGGAGCGTGGCAATTGTGTATCGCACAAACCGAGGCTGGGCGAATGGCATATTGATTGAAGACTGCACGGTTCTATAGACCCAGTGTAAATGTAGTCTCAATGTAATACACTCATCGGTGAATCGTCTTCTTGCACGAGTGCAGCCGGATCTTCGCCAAGTGGGCGTGATTCGATCATTTACCCTTGCTATGTTGTAAGAGGCAAAAAGTCTGTCCCACAAACCAAAGTACCAAAGAAAGAAAAACTTTCAACGTGGGTGAGCGAGCCGTAACACGTAGTCCACAGTTGACAAGAACCGCATAGACAGCGTGCTCATGTTCGATTGTTATTTGCCGAATTCGTCCAATTTACACCCAACCGAATATCAGGTAAAGGCCGAGCCTTTAGTCATAAATAAGCGTGGCAGAAGCCCGCAGTTGCTGATGTCAACTTCTTCATGTCGTTAGCCCAGCATCCATTGACGTTCCGTAGGCAGCTACACAGAGCCTACAACTCGTACTCTTCAATCTGCACAGCGGAGATTGAGACTAACTTGTACCAGCTAATCGACATCAAATACACCTGTGAATTATTTAAGCCAAAAACCAATGAGACTCGAGGAGATGAGCTCCACCTAGCCTGGGGAAAAGGAGACCTCCGTACCATCCCCAAACGACTGACTCTTCGGCAAGCTGAGAATGTCTCTTTCAAACATCCTTCGTCAAAAATGTTTTACACGGCAACTGGCAACGGCAGACTCAACGCTATCAAATACTGAGTTGATAACGGCGGCGTAGTCACAGATCACCACGAAGCTCTCCGTCACACTACGCGAACACACTTGTATCTCCTCGACTTCAGAGCAGTGGACGATAACCGGATCTCATAATCCGGGGACATTCCCTCCAATCTGGCCGTGGTAGACGACACTGCGTGGGGCGGGAGTTTGCTTAGCGCATGCTGTGAATCCCAGCGGAGACCTGGTGAACGAGCGCAAGAGCATGTGAAAACTCCGGCGAAGACATGGTTGATACTTTACACAGAGCTATCCACGAAGGGCATGATTTTGTAGTGCAGTCTCGGCTTAAGAAGGAGTGAATGTTGACCTAAGAGTGAGCAGTGATAGGAAGGACACCGGTGACTCTTAAGTAGTAATGAACCCGGCGTCAACAGAGACAGATCGATAAAATCGATTGGAAGCGTCTCCGAAAAGTCACTTTTCTCAACTATTAGCCCTAACCCTAACAGGCGGGGAAGTGGGGGAAGTCAATTGACCGCGAATTCTTTTTAAATTTTTCACATGCCAAATTTCTTTTTACGGTTAATGGATTCCGCTCTTTCCTTCTCACTGCCTTCGACTTTCTCAATTTTCTTCTTCAGAGCTTGAGGGAGATTCAAACAAGTCTCAAGCGTCCATTGCCCCCACATCCTTATCTCCTTCCAGGTCCCAATACCCAACGCCTCAAGACACCGCCCATGTCATTGTGTCCAAGCGGAAGGCAGCCCTTGAAATAGTGGATCTTGAAGACTGCGGTGACACAGGGAGGGAGAGTCGAACCTTGCTCGAATATCTGAGGAGGAGGGTTCAATTCCATCGAAGAGCCACAGCGCTCAATTGTCCTCCGCTTGCCCTCCGATGGCGCTCAAGCTTTTAGAGAGGCCGTCGAGGAGGCTGCTCCACCGATGCTACTATACAATTGATTCCCAGACGTTACTAAGGCCTGGAACAAGTGAAATACGCTGCGTCCCTGTTAGCACAACAGCGACAGCCTCTTCGACGAGATCATTCACTTCCGCCTCGCTCGCACCGCATCTACCCCGACGCAGTATCCATTCCTTGCCCACCTTCACCAAGCCCTTGTACCACCGCTTGCAAAGAGGCATCTCAAGCTCCGAAAAACGGTCCGCAACACCTCAAGAGGCTCAAGGGTCAGATATCACAGCTTCATACATTGCCAGTGCGGGGGAGCTTGAATTGGTGGATGTTAAGAAGGTGTTGGTGATTGGGAGTGGAGGGCTGAGCATTGGACAAGCAGGAGAGTTCGATTATTCTGGTATGCGGACATGCTGTGCTTTCTATCTCAAAACATGCTAATTTTATGGTGCATAGGTTCGCAAGCCCTCAAAGCACTAAAAGAAGAGAATGTCGCCTCCGTCCTCATCAACCCCAACATTGCCACTATACAGACAGATCACAAGCTGGCAGATGAAGTCTACTATCTTCCCGTTACGCCGGAGTACGTCACTCATGTCATTGAGAAGGAAAGACCCGATGGAATTATGTTGGCTTTCGGAGGTCAGACGGCCCTTAACCTCGGAGTGCAGGTGCGTACGGATCAGTAGCCGAATGGAGCAAACTTCGAGAAAATCTGTGTTCTGGGCGCACTTTTTTCAACACACTTATCTCGTAATCCATGGCCCGTCTTTAACAATCCATACTGACTATGAGTCTTGTTTACAGATGCAGAGGATGGGCATCTTCGAAAGATATGGCGTCAAGGTTCTGGGAACAAGCATCAAGACACTGGAGACAAGCGAAGATCGAGACTTATTGTACGTGAGACCTACTCTGGTACAATCATATGAGGAATGGGGATTGGGGCATTTCTGCGGGAGCAATTGCTGATAGGAGCTTGACAGCGCGAAAGCTCTGAAAGAGATAGATATACCTATCGCCGAAAGTATTGCCGCGAACACCGTGGATGAAGCTCTTGATGCTGCAGAGAGCGTTGGGTATCCAATTATCGTACGGTCCGCTTACGCCCTGGGAGGCCTCGGCAGTGGCTTCGCCAATAATCCAGAGGAGCTTCGCAATCTGTCTGCGAGATCGTTGTCACTTTCGCCCCAAATCCTGGTTGAAAAATCCCTTAAGGGCTGGAAGGAAGCGGAATACGAAGTTGTGCGTGACAAGGCTAACAGTACGTCGCGGTAGCCCATCTGAAACGTTTTAGCGGCTGACAGTGACAGATTGTATCACTGTCTGCAATATGTACGCATCTACACAGGAATGAAGAGGCTAGCGAACTGCTAAAATGATATGATAGGGAAAATTTTGATCCTCTGGGTGTTCATACTGGGGACAGTATAGTGATAGCACCGTCACAAACTTTTAGTGATGAGGTAATCCGCCGAGGACTCCCCCCTTCACCTACGGCAGACTAAGACCATGCTAGGAATACCATATGCTTCGGACAGCGGCAATCAAGATCGTTCGCCATCTAGGCGTGTGCGGTGAATGCAACGTACAATATGCTTTGCAGCCAGATGGCCTCGATTATCGAGTCATCGAAGTCAATGCCCGTCTTTCTAGATCGTCGGCCCTGGCTTCCAAAGCCACCGCTTACCCACTTGCCTATGTCGCTGCTAAGTTGGGCTTGGGCTACACTCTGCCTCAGTTGCCAAACGCTGTCACGAAAACCACTACGGCCAACTTCGAGCCGAGTTTGGACTATGTTGTCACCAAAATGTGAGTACTCCAAGGAGGATCCTCTGCGATGTTTAGAAGAGGTGTCCGAGGCATTGCGTTTCTTAGGTTATCCATCTCTTTTACTGTTTCAATTTATTGTGTGCTGACAGGATCTTTCTGCTAGACCTCGCTGGGATTTGAAGAAATGTGCGTGAACCTAAAAAATTGTGACCGCCAAGCTAACATCCCTTGGATAGTCCAGCATGTTGACCGTCACATCGGATCCGCAATGAGAAGTGTTGGAGAGGTAATGGCCATAGGTAGAACCTGGCAGGAGAGCATTCAGAAAGCAATTCGGCAAGTCGATCCTAGCTACAACGGTTTTCAAGGAGACAAATTCGATGACCTGGACGATGCCCTAAGAAATCCAACAGGTATGGTTCTATGAAGCCTGCCAACGCTCAAACTTGATTACTGACAATCTTACAAAAGATCGTCGCTGGCTTGCCGTGGGGCAAGCTTTGATCCATGAAAACTACACTGTTGACCAAGTTCACGACCTGACCAAGATTGACAAATGGTTTCTTCACAAATTGATGGACATTGTGGACACTCGACACGAATTGGAAGAAATCGGTAGCCTGTTCGGCTTAAGGAAGGAATTGGTACTCAAAGCAAAACAGCAAGGCTTCAGTGATATACAGATTGCCCTCGCCGTGGGTTGCACCGAAGATGAAGTCCGATCTCGGAGGAAGAGCATGGGCTTGAAACCTTGGGTCAAAAAGATCGACACCTTGGCAGCCGAGTTCCCTGCTGAGGTATGTGCTTAATTCACTTTCTTTCGTCGAGGGTCATCATTGCTAATGTCTGCTACTATTAGACCAACTACCTCTATACTACTTACAATGCTTCCAGCCACGACGTGACATTTGATGATCATGGCACAATCATTCTCGGAAGCGGAGTTTATCGAATTGGAAGCTCGGTCGAGTTCGATTGGTGTGCGGTCAATGCCACTCTTGCTCTCAAGGCCATGGGGAAGCCAACAGTAATGATAAATTACAATCCCGAAACCTATTCTACCGACTTTGACACCGCCGACAAGCTTTATTTTGAAGAGCTCAGCTACGAGCGGGTCATGGACATCTACGAATTGGAGTCTGCTGCGAATGTAGTGGTATCAGTTGGCGGTCAGCTTCCACAGAATATCGCGCTGCGATTGCAGGAGACCGGCCACGCAAAGATTCTCGGCACTGATCCTTTGGACATCGATCGGGCCGAGGATCGTTCCAAATTCTCGGAAATACTTGACAGCATTGGTGTCGACCAGCCAGCGTGGGCCGAGCTAAAGTCAGTACCTGAGGCTGAGGCTTTTGCGGACAGGGTGGGTTATCCGGTCCTTTGCCGACCGAGCTACGTCCTTTCCGGAGCAGCGATGAACGTGATTCGCAGCCACGGAGACTTGAAGGAAAAGCTGCTAAACGCAAGCTCCGTATCTGGTGATCATCCAGTAGTTATCACCAAATTCATTGAAGGGGCCCAGGAGATCGACGTTGATGCCGTTGGCTCTGCAGGAAAGCTACTTGTCCATTCCGTGGCTGAACATGTGGAGAACGCCGGTGTCCACAGTGGTGACGCGACGCTGGTGCTCCCGCCCGTGAACCTGGATGAACGCACCATGGCTCGCATCAAAGAGATTGCTGAGAGGGTAGCCAAGGCTTGGTCCATCACCGGTCCTTTCAACATGCAAATTATCAAAGCGGATGACCCAGAAGGTGGCGAACCTGCTCTCAAGGTCATTGAGTGCAATCTCCGTGCCTCCAGGTCTTTCCCTTTCGTTAGCAAAGTCCTCGGGACGAATTTCATCGACGTTGCAACCAAAGCCCTTGCAGGTCACAACGTTCCTGAGCCAGTAGACCTAATGGCCAAGAAGAGAGACTACGTAGCAACCAAAGTAGCACAATTCTCTTGGGGCCGTCTGCCCGGAGCAGATCCTTTCCTTGGCGTGGAGATGGCCAGTACCGGCGAGATTGCTTGTTTTGGTACAGACCTAGTCGAAGCATACTGGACATCTCTCCAGTCGACCATGAACTTTCGGTTACCTTTACCCGGAGAGGGACTTCTTTTTGGTGGAGATGTGTCCAAGCCGCAATTGGCTGGCATCGTCGACTACTTGAAGCCGCTCGGATACAAGTTCTTCGCCGCTAATGAAGAAGTCAAGGATCATCTCGAATCGACAGTCAAGGATGGATGCGAAGTAAAAGTCATTGAATTCCCCACGGAGGACAAGCGCGCTTTGAGAGAAGTTTTCAGAGAATACGATATCCGTGGCGTTTTCAACCTTGCGCTTGCCAGGGCGGATAGTCTACTGGATCAAGACTATGTGATGCGCAGGAACGCGGTTGACTTCGGCGTACCTTTGTTCATGGAGCCTCAGGTGAGATCAGCATTGCCTTTTTCGATGTGTTGACGATGTTTGACATGTACATGCTAACGGTTTTGAATGTTCAGACTGCGCTCCTCTTCGCACGAGCTATGAGTGAGAAGATACCCCTACGGAAGGAAGGTAAAGTGCCAAGTGAAGTGAGAAGATGGAGTGATTTCGCAGGAGGGCATGTTCTGGGAACGTCGACATGAATGTCACAGTATGTCATCAGCACCCTATGAGAAAGACCTAGGTGCTACTCATTGCGTGACGAGGTCGACGACATAGATTGGAATTATGGAATCAGCTTAGCGAGAGTCGGGACGCAGGAGACGAGCGATATGTACCTAGAAAGATGGTAGAAAATCAGTAAATACTGTTGAGATGATACTAGCAGGTCTTCCAGTCCTGTTCTTAAGACTCCATGTCTCAGTGGATAGGTAGAATTCACACCCCAACGCTTAGGCGGCAAAATTGCGCTAAATGTAAGCCGGCTGCCGTAGAAGCCCGTAGAGTAGTAAGTGAGTTCGTGCCAAAACAGAGAACCACGACTAAGGTAGGGTGACTTGTTCGTTCCTGACACCTGCAATGCTGGCTAGCATCGTGCTCCCTTGAGAAGGAAAGAAAAGGAGCTCTCACCAAGTTAGGAGCGATGCACAGATCCCCGGACGCTGACGACCAGGAGCAGAAGTGTTCAAGTTTCCCGGCATTGCTTGAGCGAGCTTTAAAAGAAGCTACTCTACGAACATCTGACAGCGCGCCTAGATCCCTCTCTCGAATCCCCCCCAGAATCTTTGCATCCTTGATCTCCTCCCCTTAATGGTTACATACTAAGTTTCGGACGAGCTTCCCCGCCTGCCTCAGCTGCCCTGCTCCGTCACCTTACCTCCCTCCCACTTCTACTCGGAACTCCTACTTCTAGTCGACCTTTCTGTGACAGGCAGCTACAATAGCCGTGCGCGAGCCACGATGGCAGAGCCACCAGATTCTACGACAAGCTCTGGTGTCAGAGGCTCGCTCTAGATCCACCACAAACGCCATATCCACCGTCCTCACTTTCCCAAGCTCAAACAAGATCCAAGTGAATGTCTACATCATTGGCTCTGTTATAAATGGGGTATCAACAGCGTACGCACCCGTCATTCGCTGCATCAAGGTCAGAATGCTTGGGGCCTGAAATGCAGCATCCGAAGAACGGGCCATACTTGCGGGGAATATACCCGGTCTGTTAGATTATGAGTATACGAAGACGGAGGGAGAAAGTGCGGCAAGGAGGGGCCGGGATCTGCGTGCAGAGCCACTCTTGGGCCCCGAAACCTGTTCGGACGCATGTCAGTTCGCTCGCCGCTACACAAATCTCTCGTGATTCCAGTGGTGAGCTTCGGCATCCTCAGGGAATCGAATCTATCAAGAAAGAAGTGGGCAAAGCAAAGGGGTATGTTATACCAGCTTGTGTCTGTGAGGTCCACTCGACGAAAGAGCAGGGATAGCCAGATTAATCCACGACATGCCGCTCTCCTCGAAGAGCGGGCCAAACTTCACTCAAGGCCGTACTTGACGGTTGGCTCGAGAAACGAACCTGACTCCTAAAACCTACAAACCAGCTTCATGTCCATTGGAGTGAAGGGTGCTGAGATACTGGGTCAACGAGGGAACCATGTGCATGTCATTACCAATGATGATCGTGCCAGCTTTTATGATATGCGCTCGAAGCATATGTATGTTTCACTTCGGGAGAATTAGCTCAGTTGTCAGTTATATGAACCTCGATACCTTGTAAGCTTAGAGCAACGGCTACTGTAGTATGCTAATTGAGAAGCGCCTTGCGGGCACAACCTTAGGCAAGCATGCGATAGAGGTCAACAAAATGTCCGAAGCTCGTGAGTCATCTATCATCCATTCATCATCCCGCGTACGTGCACACGCGCTCAACCGTCTCAGAATCCAGAGCCTTCATTAGTTATGCTTGAGGAAGACTGCTAAATCTCGCCCTCGTTTCCATCATGTTTTCTACACCATCTGCTCATTTACCAACGTTTTCTGCTAAGGGCTTACTCCACCCACAACCTCGACCGTTTCGCAAAGTGATAATAACATAGGTAGGCAGGGAAAACAGCCTTAGCTCTTTGATGCCCAAAATTCCCACTAAGCTGCAGCCTCTTCTCCATCAGAAACCATCCTCCATTGACCCTCACATATCTGCCGAGCCCGCTGAGCCCAACCAGTCCACGAACAGCCTTGACCATGCCCACCTCTCACCAGCTCCCAATGACCGCTCCCAAACAGACGTCTGCGGCCCGTGCAGGAACAACTACAACCCCGTTAACAGCACTGGCCTTGTCCTGACCGTTCAGCTCGTCGAGGCTGCTGCACCCGTCTATGATCCCGTGGTGTCTATGGAGCTCGGCGGCACAAAGATCTGCGTAAAGCTCACGTATCGGCGCCCTCGCTTCCTAGTCCATCCCCAGTGTTAGGACCCATTTCCTACTTCACAGGTTGACCCAGGAAAACGCTGAAAATCTGTCTCCAACTCGGCTTTTTCGAAGGCTCCGATTAGGAACCTTGTCGCTCTTCGCACCACCGTTCTCAACGTCTCCTGTTCATTCGCTGGCTCTGGCGACGTGAACAACACCCTCAACGTGGTCAGAGATCTCAATCTGACACTGGAGACCGTGGCTGCGGCTGTATTGCTTACTGTTGCCGTCTTCTATCCCGCGCTCGACTCAGCCTAACTTATGTTAATGCTTTTGGACGAAATAAATTACACCAGCGGCGACGCTACCGTTGTACTCTTACTCGAGAAGATCTCCGGCCTAAATGTGGGGGAACAACCAACATCGATCCTAGAGTAACGGCTGAATGCTATCTCAGCTGCGTTTAAAGTAACCGTTGTCCCCTGCACCCTTGTCAAGAAACATTCAATCTAGTCCTGTCCTGACCGAAGGCTTTCAGGCACGCGTCATGGAAGCGACCGCTCGACAAAGTGCGACATCGGTGCCCCGATGCGACATCCTGCCCGTGCATTCAATACACCGGGACCGCGAAATAGCGCTGGGTTTAGCTCCGCGAACGTGCGGCCCGTGGTTGAGATTGACCAGGTGGTTCAATTTGAAGGGTGATGAACGAACGAACGAACGAACGGATGGGCAAGGCGACACGAGGCACGCGGCGCATGGTGAATTGATGGACCTTGGGTGGGGAAGGAGATAGGGTGAAGGCGATGGGATTCTTCCTTGCGGATAATGTGGAGTGGGGGATGTTGGGCGATGGATCGGGTAGGCGATGGCTCGAAGAATTCTCTAGGGTCGAGGTGGTTACATATGGGACATGTGGTGGCAGATGCGGCTTCGTGCCTATTGTCGAGCTTTGCCTTAGTCCCCAGAGATCATTCGTTGATCCCCCTCCGGAGGCTTGAACCCGAAGCCTCAGGATTACTAGGTAGACTTCTCAATGTGCTCAACGAGGACATGAGGTACAATTACTTACCGGCGTTGTTGCAGACATGGGTTGTTGAGAAGGCTGCGGAGAGCGTGCGTGATCTGCTTTTGCAGATGTCGGTAAATTGATGCTGATGTATCGATATGCTAATATACTAAGTTTCCTGGTATCTAAATGCGCAGTTTGCATCGTGATTTGATCTATCGATGTAGACAACTTGCTCGCATCTCTTTTCCCCCTACCCGCTATGCCATGACATAATTGTAGTATACATACGCAAGCACAATCCCTCTAATACCTCCGCATTCTAAAACTCTGCGCCGCCGCGACCAACTGGAGCACCGCTCCAATTGCCAAACAGACAGCAGTGCCACTCAGCCCGCTCGCGGCCAATTTCCTCGACGTCTGCTCAGGACCATCAGCAGCAGGTGACGACGGCCCTCCCGCAGCCAGCTCGGGGCTTTGGCCGGGTTCTAGGATCGAGAAGACAATCATAGATACAAACGTGGCCAGGAACTGCGGTATTGTAGCAAAGATATTGTGGATGCCGAGATAGATACCAGCCATGCCGTCGTCTGTGTCGAAGTCCGATTGCCGCTGAATCTTGACGGTAGGCGACGATAGCTCCTCCTGAGCTGACAAAGGGTCATCGGACATGAGGGACATCTCGACCGCGCTGTCCTCTGTGCTTCGTGAGTGGGTCGCCGGTGCAGAGGCGGTGGGTGATAGCTTGTTGATTTCTTCGCCCATGATTGCGAGAGGTGCCCAGCCGTACATGGCCCAGGATCTAAGGAATATGGTCAATGAAGAGGTTTAGCGCAGGTAGAGGCAAAGCACTTACGCTCCGCAAAGGGCAATGAGGGTAGTCGCGAATTGAAACGATGTTGAGAAAGGAGCTAAGATCATTGAAGCGGCGAACGCTGATTGAGATATGCCCCATGCCGTGGTAATGTCCATTTGGTACCGTTGGAAGAAGCTGGCGGCTCGTGGAAGTGGCCGTGGAGTGTTTCTAGTTGGATGCCGGGTACTCTCGTCCGAAGGTAGAGATACTAAGAAGGGTAGGAAAATGGAGCTAGTGAAGGATATCACGGAAAACAAGACCAAGGCCAAAGAACCCCTCCTGGCAATTTCCCCGACTATGTCCTTGTTTGCTTGCAACTCTGCCGCACGGTCTGCGTTCTGGCGGTAGTATGTCTCTCCGACCCATGTCGTACCGTACACTGCTCCCGTTAGGCCTTTTCTGAGATCAAAAAGACTGGCTGTCATGGAGTGTACGGACCGAAGAATGGAGACCACCCTTCCAGAGCCAGACTGATTAGTCAACGCACCTTAGCTTAGGAAGGTTGAACACGGTACATACCGAACCACGACCAAAACGTGATCCAACATACTGCTCTGATCTTTTTTGGCAGATGTAGTGTTGTCTTGAGTATCGTCGAGATCATCGCCAGTCCTCCCGACTTTGAGCTACCAATTCTAAATCCATTCAGTACCGCCTAACTATCGTCATAGTTCTCAACCGACCCACCTCTGAGAAAGCAAAACACGTTCTTCGACGCAGAAAGATGTCACACTGACGCAGAATACAATCGCAAATCCAGCAATGACACAGATCTGTTTGAACTGAGTGCCTCCCAGACTTGTTCCGAGATACGTCGACAGATTGACAGTGCCGACAAGGTAGCCGAGCACGTGACCAAAGCCGAGCATCCGGCCAGCTTTCCAGAGATTTAGCGGAAGATCGAGAGTAAATGGGAGACTTTGACTGACCCCAGGCTGAGCCAAGTTGCTGCTGAGACTCTGGGAGACTGTCCACGATGAGGCTGCGGCAGGTCGCTTGCACTATATCGGTATTCCGTTAGCACCAGCATATCTAAGTTGCATTGCGATAAAAGGGGAACGTACCGCCATTAATCGCGAAATCCACCGCATAAATACAGAATACTGCCAGCGCCACCGTTGATTTTCTTACCTGGCGACATCAGCAAGCCGTACCCTCAGGGACAGCGCCCAGGAACATATCTACCATGGTCTCATCGGCAAACCAAACCCCAACAATCTCCTCTGCCCAAGCAAGCACGACGAGAAAAAAAGCCACCAGAACAGAAAAAATCAGCATGAACGGCCTCCTCCTTCCCCATCTCAGCCTCGAAGAATCCGACAAGACGCCAATGATCGGCTGCACGATCAACCCCGACAGCGGCGGCGCAATCCACACGAGAGAAGTCTGGCTTTTCGCCAATCCCAGTTTCAGGAGATGCGGCTCGAAGTCTGCAGAAGTGCGATTAGAAAAATTTCTGCCGCTCGGCTGGAAGGTGTACGAGAGAAGCTGAGGAGGGCGAGGAAGGGAAGGGGGGGAAAGAGTGGTTTACAAGTCATTTCTACAGCCCACGTAAATCTGCATCACGCTGTCACTATTACCACCTGTAGTTGTAGTTGGCGTTGGACTTACTGCAGTCCAATCAAGGAAAAGGTCAGCAAAGCCATGCACTGAAGCTTAGTGTAACCTTTGATTCTGGCGTGCCCGCGCCAAGAGGCTTGGTCGGCCATGACTCTTCCGAAGAGCAAAGAATACTCAGTTGTGTGGATTGTATGAGCCCTAGGTAAGGAATCTGCATAGTAGCTACATGCTTTAGAGTGTGTAAAGATTCAACGTGCATGGATGACAGAAATACCGATTGATCGATTATCCAAATCTTTAGCGCTGGTAGCGCGGCGCGCTAACGACTAGAGTATCCTCGGTTTAGCGGCGACGCTTTGCAGTACAAAGACTTAATTCATGCAATCCTTCGAGATCGAATGGACAAGATACCTTCTGACCACCTGTGTATATTAACGGTATAAGATCCTGTTCTTGTATTTATTTACTTCTCTCGATTTCGCATATGTACAAGCTCCGCCTTACACTCAAACATCCCTACCCGCTCAGTATCAAGCATAGGGAAGCACCCATCATTCAATCCATCCACAACGACTCGTCGACGGGCTCATACCCTCGGTCTCTTTGACTTCTTACACAATCCTTGACATCGTCCTCGAAATCGTTCAAGAAAAGCCACCTACTCTTCCTAGCCCACCCTTTAGCATACCAGTCGTTCGCAGTAGCCGGGTAGCAATCGACCACGTTCAGGAGCGTCGCGTCATGAGCGAGTACCACAAAGATCGTATCACGGGCATCGAATTCCATCATCTTCCGCACGCTTTCGATCGCCTTGTTTTGGTCATCGGCGCGGTTCGGGGTGTAGAAAGGCTCCGTGGCTGATTGAGCGCAATGGATCATGGCGAGAAGCTCACCGGGGCAAGGCGGCACGACTCCCGACGAAGAACACGGAGGGAAGAGAGGGAAATCCGGCAGCAGGGAAGGTAGGGGGCGATAGACGCTAGGGCGGAACTCGCTGTCAAAATTTGGGTTCTCAGCTATGACCTTTGCGCATGTCGGCTATATCACCAAATTTCTATGGGGTCAAAGACATCCCCCAGGAGATTCTGAGGTA
>NKYR01000142.1:14356-85498 GCA_003184365.1 Evernia prunastri
GGATTCTCTGGGTTCTCCATAAGGCACACTTCGTCAACTCTTGCTGTGTTTCTAGCAAGAGTGGCTAGTTTTTTGATTCTTCATCGGAGGATACTTGATCAAGACCGAAAACTTGCTCTCCGCCCGGTATCTCNGGATCCAGGGTTGTATCGAAGTTCTCTCCGTCCTTTGGGATCACTGAAAGTCTTCGATCTTTCGTTTGTTTTAAGAGGCTGCTGGCTCCTTGTTGAATTTCCTTGAGAGACTCTTGCAGTTCTGTCATATCAAGTGGAGTAGCCTCGTTTACCGCGCTCAAATTTGCCATGTTGAGAGGAAGTTAGCTCTGAAAGTTTGTTTGTTGGGGGGGATTGGTTTGCACGAATGCTGGGGTGCTTGCACGTATGCAGCGAGACCTCCTCGTAAGGGGTTTTCCTTGTGGTCAACAAGTCCTAGCCACGAATGGTTCGTTTTGCCTGTAGGTAGGCCACACCCGAGTGTCCAATGATCTGCTATCGAAACAGCTTCACAACGGTCCCGTTTGACAATTTTATTTTACTGTTCGCTTGCCAGTACGAACGGAAGGGTGGATGATCTAGTTGTAGTGTCAGAACCGTGCCCAGAGTCAAGTCTAATGGGGGTAAATTGAATAAGACAACTAGATAAGGAGGAAATATGTACAGAAGAAGAGCGCTTAAATACTAGGAAGAATCCCCGCTAGCCTATGTGTCAATGGGAATGTGTCAATAACCAATAAACACTCTATGTGCTAGACACATAGCCATAAACACTCCCTATGTGCCTGACACCTAGGGTACGTCCGTAACAGAAGAGATTAGATTATGTTAGTATTAATTTCTTCGAAGTATTCTCTACTTAAGTAACAAATCTTTCATAGAAATAAATCAAGACTTTTACACACACTACATGATCATATGCCATTGAGCATTATATGTTATAATCGTACTCTGATTTTTATTAGAGTCTTTTAATATCTTTCTTTCTTATTCGATTTATAGAGCTTAGCGTGTCTTAACAGAGATCTTCTTCTATATATCAGCCTCTTATCATATAAATATTCGCTCCTTAGCTAGTTGTCAAATTATTAGTATTGGCCGAATTTTTTTTTGGGTACTCTGCGCTACCCGTGGGCCTAGAATGTTTGCTTTGCTTACCTCTGGGGACGTCGGGCATCGTACGGACTTGCCTGGGCCTGAGCGAGTGCATTGGAGGGGCCCCTCGAAGGAAGGGAGGATCCGATTCATGAGCAGTAAATATTCAATAATACCGCTACGAGATGGCGACACTCTAGTATTAATAAATCTCAAAATCTTAAATTTTGAAAATTCAATGATTGATATTACGATAAATTTCTTCGTTAATAAATGACGATTCTTCTCTTTAATATTCGTTTCGCGATCCACGTTTTAGCTTCCAGAAACCCTGGATACTGCAGGACTAATTGAGTCATCTCCTGGCAAGAATGAGAAGCCTCGACGGTGGCCAGTCGTGTGAATTGACTCAAATGATAGAAGATCGTCCGTTTCTATGAGCTTGTTTGATCGGCCTAGCAACATATGGTCTTCATATAAAGTATTGAACTGACCAGAGACTATTGGCATACTTGGCCGAAGGGTACCAATACCGCTTGGGGCTAAGTCAACCTGCAGTTCGCTTCGAGTTGATCGAACGAGTTCTGAAACTTCGGAGATAATATCATCTGGTAGCCACTCTAAACGCCAAGCAAAGCAACATGTTAGGCGGGAAGCAATATCGTCTTCGAGGACTAAAAGAGCATCTAAGGCTGGCACCAGCACTCGAAGCCCCTCGCCTTCACTCTCGGGGCGGAATGCATCACAGTCGATGTGCTCCATGTGATTTTGAAGAAGCGAGGCTGTCCAATGATCACGGCTGGTTTCGACGCCTATAGCTGCCGTACTGGGCTCACAACGCCTGCTCGCTGACATCTTCAAATGATGAGGCTCCGATGCTGTTTGGGATCAGCTACCGTCGTAGGCTAGTTGTGACCGGCTTACCTCTGGTTTCGTTTGCTTGTCGCTGTTGCTGGCCTCTGTTTACGTGATGGATGGTAGAATTGGTCATCTGGACTGTAGTATTGTGCTTTCGTAATTTTGTGGTGATTGCCTCGACCGGCACAGTGAAAACCAATGCGGGAGAATATGCACTTCTCAAGTGCTGAAGTAGATGACGCCTTTTTTAGGGGCCAGGATGACATTGCTCCATGAAATGTATCTCCAGTGTTCTGGATGCATTCGGTCTACTTAGCCAGCTTCATTTGTGAATCCTGCATGTCGCCTTTGGACTGGTGATAGGCCTCCATCAAATATAGCAAAATTATTGTCCTGTGCCGGTAAAGCCGCGGACGGGGTTGCCAGTAGTGACTGTAATGCACATGAGCTCTGTGTCCGGCTTGTTAACACTATCCTTGTCGTGGATAGTGTTCAAGTTCGACCAGTTGACAGAAGGCCATTGGGTCCTGCTACTAGGAGAAGCGGTACGATAGTGCTTACCTAGATAGGAGGCGAATGAAGCGAGACTCCTCTTGGGTCGTAATCTAAGCTTGCTTTTATCCGCGCCTGGCGAAGTGGAGTACCAAGTGTCGTCAGACGGAGCGACGTCGTCGATCTGGCCATGATAGATGTGTGTGCTGTCGATTGGTCGGGCAAGCTGCGTGTGGCGGCAACAAGACTGTAACGCAGCCATTGAACTACCTGAGGTCAGGAACAGCTGTAGGCATTGAAAAGGTTTCACAACGCATACTCGAAGACGAAGAGGAGAGATGTAAACACTGGAAGTAGTCCCGCAAAGCAAGGCGCCGTGACGTTTGTGAAAGATTGGAAGCGAAGTGAATGTTGTTTCTAGACGCCTACAGAGGTGCAGCGGTGTAGGGAGGCATGGCGAATGCAGGAAAGTGACACGAGCAAATAGACAGAAGAAGAGAAAACGAAACAGCAGAGGCTTTGTCTATTCTCAACTGATATGATGGCGAGCGATTTCAAAACCAACCTGACACGTGGGCATATTGAATGTCTGGACTATCAAGCTCAGAAGAATTCTAGATCTTTTCTTGCATAAATTTTACCATACCGCCTGAACCGATCGGCGAAGGTTATCTTCTCTTATGATGTGCACATAATTCTTATCGTGTCCCTTTTGGGCAAGCAACAAAAACCTGGAACGGGGCAAGCTTCATGTAAGTCTTAGAATCTGCGCGTCTCTCGCAATGATAGAGTAGCGTCTTAGTGGACTTGCGATAGACCTCTAGACACACTTCTCTTCCAGCCTTCCATATTCCCGAACATCTCAAAGTTTTGAAAACCTGTGATGGGCATAAGGCATAGAGAGATCGTTAGGGCTGAGCGCATACGGCGGGGAAAGGGGAACAGAGCGCTTATGTAGCGCATAGTGCAGATATCACTTCACTACACGTTCCTCCAAGTTTACACTCGCTCTGGGAAGACCAACTTCGGTTTGCACTATCAAAAGCATTTTATCTTGATGGACCTGGAATATCGCGTTGCAATCTAACTTCATGCAGATACCGAGGCATGTTGCACCGCCCCGCGCGAAAGGGCGCAGGGAAGCGAGCCTCCTTCTAAACAAGAGCTTTCCCTTCTCTCAACTCAACGATATCACTGAACCACTAAGACTCTATACCCCTCGGACGATCATGTCATGAAAGTCGACCCTCCATATCTTCCATGTAACTCCCCCCCAACAAGTTGATCATCTGCCTCATGCCCTGCCATCCAGCAATATGGAGCTTTCTACCTTCTAATTATGCCTTCAAGACCTACGCCCGTGCAAGCCCCGGCGACGAGTGAACCTCAAGCCTGTGAAGGAGATGTCGGCGAGTGATCGCTTGTTTGCCTGTTTCACTATTTTGCTAGTACCGCCATTGACATTGTGACCCTCCGTAGGCTGATCAACTGCCGAGTGATCCTTGCGTGCACCCATACTGCTGTTCCTAGTCTTAAACAGGCGCTCAGCAACAGAATGAGGTTTCGGTGGATGGTCGCATTGCTTTGAAAAGGGCTGCCTAAGTTCATCGGGGGTGAAATCCGACAGCCTGAACGGCGGCATCCTCAATCTGTCCTGCCAAAAGAAACCATTGTTCTTCTCATGCGAATCAAATATGTCGCTCATCGAAAGTACATCGTCGATTTGACTTGCAGTGTCTGACATTGGGTCTGTAACTGCGACATTGTCCGATGCTCGAATCTCCTGTTCTCGTATCTGCTTCTCAACATCGTCCATGAGTCGATGCTGATCGTAGAATGGATGGACCGTATTGGCATAGGAAGCAGGTTTGAGGTACCACTGAGGAGATGGTCCGCCAATAGTGTTGAGCGAAGCTGCGCTGCTTTCGCTGGCTTGGGAAGGTTGTCTCTTGAGTCTCACCAAGTCCGGCACATCAAGATCGTCAATATCCATGCCCTCGGTAACGCGCACAAACAGCCCATTTTCCTCGCACAAGCAATTCTGGGTGGGTTCGCTAGCGCAAAGAGGTGCGCAAATACATTCGGGGTCGCAAATGCAGGGCATCTCAGGGCCTCCTGGAACATTGAGCTTCTTGGCGCGCTCGTTTAGATTGTATGGACTGATGTAATCTCGAGTCAAGACTTCCTCGTGAAACGCTTGCGGTGCTTCAGGAGTGGATTTCCGATCGATCATGGATCCTTCCATCTCCGCGTCTATGATCATCGGTCTATACTTCTCCGCCAACTCTCCGAATACCATGCCGCAGCTCATGGTATTTTTGTCTTGGAGACCTTTGACCTCCACCTGCCATCCTGCCATCTTCTCGCATCGATGATTTGGGTTACTGGTACACTTGCCGATGCCATCCCAATTGCGACATTGAATACCACGCTGCTTTGTGCGATCGCTCGAACTTATCTCGTGATGGCGACTTTGTTCTTTGCAATGGCTGTTCTTTTCAATGATTCCTTCGTTCAGTAAGCTCTGAAGCTCGCTGCTGTAAAGTATGCTTTCGTGGATCAGCAGGGAGTCTTTGAAAGCGCCAACGCTGACCGGGCCAAGGCTACTGAGTGGCTCATCATGATAGGCAAAGTATATGTCGTGAACTTCTCTGAAGCCGTTCGTCAAGAGAATGTCTACTCCTTGGAGTAATTCCTTGAGCTTTGCGCAGGCGGCGTAATACAAATCCTCGAGTTCGCCGAGGTCGAGCATTGTGATGTTGTAAGGGTAGGAAACAAACAAACGATCTGCCCGCAGGATGTGGAATCGAAGGTCGTTGGGACCAAAGGAGATATTCTGCAGTACAGGTCAGCAAGGCTTGCGGAAGATGTGTCGAATGAAACCGCACTCTCGGGCTGATCGCTTTGCTGGCCTTGTATAGTTCGATGGCAATAATCTGGATTAGATATGCCACTTTGCTCTCTACAGTGTTCAGTCCTAACAGGACTTCATTGGCCCCTGAGCTTTTCGTCAGGCTCGTACGAGAACGAAAACGACCACAAGACTTACCCTCCAGAGAAAACACGTGGTGCATAAACGCAGGAGCTAGTTGCATAGCTGCCCGAAGGAGCTGATCCACTTCATCGTCCGAGTGTTGAGCCATTGCGGCTATGAAATGGAGCTAACAGCCACGGAAAGGTACTTGATAGATAAAGAGGAAGCAATGTTTGTGAAGAGATGATCAGCCCGGTAAGCTTGTGCTGAATGTTGATGTGCAATTCCTTCTGCAAATTCGAAGCTAAGAGGATAAAAGGGGAGGTTGGTCGTTTGTGCCGAATCGGGACAGCAGCCCTCCGCCCGCACTAGGTTTGTATTCACTATCAAAGTAACACGCTCAGATTTTTCACGCTTCACAGTCTACGAGGTAGATGCTCGGAATCATAATGGGTCATACCGTTGGAAATGTACTGGTAACTGGTTCTCATTGAGCATTTAAAGGTTGCGCACATAGTCGATATAAATGTGAGGGCACAACCTCTTGAAAGGCTTAGGCCTCCCCGGCGTTCACCAGCTCTCCAAGCATTCAACGTGTACAAATTTGAAATTACCGATGCCGAGTGGGTACAGTATACACAGGATCTTGCCGCACATCGGAGAAGCCGTTGTAAAGCGGGGAGAGAAAGTGGCGCCATTGGTCCTTTTACAACCCAACAATAGCCTTGCCAGGATTCGGGAAGATGTGCAAAGTGACGGTGGATTCTGAAATATAATTTCATTCTCATTTTGGCCTAGGGTTTTGGCTGGACCAAGCCAAACCAAAAGCAAACCAAATATTACTCGACTCGGACTGGCAAGTGTGTACAAATTCAAAATCAACGGACGCATGTCAAAATACACCATATAAGAAGGGCGATCTGAAAACAATGCCAACGGGAACATGTCTCCTGAGTAGAAACGCACCCTAAAAAGGCTTCAAGTTTTGTTTACCAATCTCTAAGCGGAGAGCCTGAGTACTCCATTATGAAGGATGATTGCGGAGGTTGGACCAAGGTCATACTATTCATCATATCCTCCGAGCGCAGTTCCAACTGCACAAAGAATATCATTGAGACCTCACACCAATTAGCGATCGTTACCCTGTCAACCACATATTGTGCACTGCTCTAACCGGCGAGGTACGGAAGACCTTTCTTCGGTACGATATATATCGAGGAAGTAACAATCTCGCACAAGTCCGGTCTACGGTGGCTTCCATTAGACACACCGAGCCGCGAAGTCTCGAATTGAATACACCAAGACGCAGCTTGGAGAAGGAGCATGACTGGAAAGCATTGCTCAGATCGAAATTAAGGAGAGAGGTAATGGGCAGATAGCGGAGCACCTCAAGGGATATCCCAGGAGGCAGAGGGAGAACTGTTGCCAATCCTGCAGAAATTGTTTTTGCAATCGAAGCTTCAGAGTTGATATTGATGGCACCGAAAAGGACAATCGTCAAATACTTCTTGTCACGTTGGCCGAGTCAAAAAAAATATGCAGAGAGGTGACGAAGGACAGCGAAAGTTATCCAATGCCATGCGCCTTCACCCCGCACCCAAAAGGTTGACCAACCGAAGGTATCCCTTTCCAAACTGTAAACTGGAGATACGGTCTAGAATAATATCCCAATATTTAGTAGCTTTGTTAATCATGTGCTAAGCCTAATCTCCTATACAGCACGTATTGCACCTTGGCTTATTGCTCTCCTCATGGATTATGGACAGACGGAAACCATTTAAATCAAAAACCCCAGACATCTGCCGTTTCCTCCGTCGCGTACGTCTCGCCTATGTTCCGATAGTATGACCGTGGCTTTTTGGAAGCAGTCCCATGTGTCCTCATCATTTCGTACGTCTCCATGCCGCCTACAATACTCGCGCTGCTTTCAAAACCTTGTTTCTGTTCTCCGCAACCGATCTATATTCGTGAGCTAGCCTCAATAGTCTGCACCTCTGTCCGAGGACTTTGTGATTCCTGCTTCGTCGATGATTACGCTGAACAACTGCGGCTGCTCTGGCCCTCTTCGATGCCCTAAGAAGTCGAGAGGTAAGGAAAGCCAGGGAAGCAGTGAGATAGTCCCGTCGAGACCTTTGACCTCTCTCGTGTCCTCCAAAGATGGATGCTACATAAGCTGAGCAAATCACATGGCTTTTATGGCCAGCGAACGACATATCAAACGAGGTGCCACATCCAAGAGCTCTTAATCTCGCATCTTGCGGGTGAGTGATCCTTGCGAGATGACTCCGTGGAAAAGGCCTCCGAAAGGCAAGGCAAATGCTCATTCACTATTCCTGCAATGATTCTGCCGTTTGGAAGCGTCGTTGTGAGGTTAAAAACTCGAAGACTGTTCCGTCGAGCCATGCATTTGGACTAAGCCCTCGGTAGGTGTATGAGTACTTAGGGATCCTCCCTTGTCCCGATAGATTCTCCTTCAATATCTGATTCGTATCCTCTCATGCTATCATCGGCTTTACCAAGTCTGCGAACTTTCTTTCGAAGTTTATCAAAGTTTACAGTGGTCATCAGGCTCAATTTGCTAGCAATGCCCACAGTAAACTCATCGTCTTTTCTCTGTGACCATCAACTATCTCTTCAGCGCTTATGGACTCTGCTACGTGGCCAACCCCAGGGACCGCGTACAAAGCACTCAAGGCTACCTGCACGTTGTGAATCATTTGCACCCTTGCCGCGCATGGAAATTTTAAGCGTTGTGACAGAACCCCGAAATGTTCATTAAGCATAACTGTCGAACCTTCACCTGTAGACATTGCGATCGTGACATCCCCTTCGACCGTTACGCGTGAACCTGGAGGATACAGGAGAAGCTCTACAAGATGCGCTAATATCACCCCGTCTCGGATATCAGTTGCCAAATTATCAACGCTGTACGAGTATTCGGATAGCGGGTACTGAGTGTGGTGAACGTAGTGATCTAAGGGCTTCAGAAGCCTATAGATGTCTCCAGCAGAAGGATGGATCAATGCAGCAAGTTCTCTGAGGAAAGCAAGCGAAGACTTGATAGTTGAAGATGCTTGAAAGAGGTTTGCCGAGGTGATGAGCATCTGCTTGGCTTTGTCGACAAGGTAAATAATCATCATGCTTCTTAGCATTGTGCGCCGCCAGCACCAAGCGGGGCACGACTGTTCAGAATCCGGTGCATCTTCGTTGCGAAGAAGATACGAGTCCAAGAGAATTTTGAGATCCTTTGACCGGGGTTTGGGCAAATCACCAACAGCTTCGCGGCCAATCACCACTTCAGCCGCGGCACTAAGTATGTCGAGACTGTAATTGCCGGCCCACAAACTATTAAATTTCCTGCGTATCCCGATGTCGCTCTTCAGAAAGGGAGCGTTGATCGAATTTTTAGGTAGGCGGAGACATCCATACAGGAGGGATGCTTTCTGCCGCCTACGAAGAAGGGAGCATTCAGCTCCTTGATGGATATCCAAGACCGTCCGTCTCAGGTGTCCATGACTTAAATCTCTCTTCCCATTGTCCAAGGCTTGGAAAAAATTGTTGACGCACTGAGCGAAGCTCGCCTCTTGGCCATTTAGCCAACCATCTTCGACGTCTTCATGCAATATTAGACACTTTTGTTTCTCGGACGAGCCTACCTTACGCAGCACAGGCCACAGGCGCGACCGGTTGAGATGGCAACTGAGATACGCAACCTTTCATGATCGGATTTCGCTGACTGTGGTAGCCTTTTTGGGCTCCCCGTTGCTGAAGTGCATCTTAGCAGCCCTAATTGATTGCCCCGGCGGCGCGTAGGACCGATCAAAATGTGCCGGAACATCCGAATGATTAACAGCACACTTGGATATGGCCTTAATTTGAGAGCTTGCTCTAAGCTGCGAACTCTTACGAAAATTATCACGGGACGTCGTAGCAGTGAGCGGAAGCAAGTTTTCCTTTCCGGGTCCATCTCCAGCTACATCTACGCACATTTTGGAATCAGCACCAGTTCTTCAACCAGACATCGAAGCTGTCAGGAAGATTCACGGATCATGAAGGGTTTCTTGGTCAAGAATACGATTTGGGACTCGGCCTTTGACTGAACGGGAATAATTCATATCGAAACGTACGAATCGTGTTGGTCTATGCTTTCCTGTAGATGCTTACGCGCCGGTTGCAATGCAGCTCGCTTCGGAGCGGCGGCGAGTGGTTTCCTTTGCCCTCTTTTCCCAGCATCGGGTTGATTGGTACCCCTTAGCAGAAATTTTGGACCAGACTGGACACCAGGATGTATCTTTAAAATTGTCGTGTCATCTGAAGGGACCCAGATAGTCCGTCTTCGCGGATTCTTTCGAGTGTGCTTATCAACATGACGGTTAATGCCATTGCCCTGAATTGGAGGTGCGGTAGAGCTAGTTGGATGGCGCTCTGAAGGCAAGACCGAAACACCCCGTCTTGCTGGCAAAAGGAGTTGACATACTGCTCCACGATCCACGGAATTGTGAGCTTTTGTTTGCGCGTTAAATCTTACATGGTCGCTTAGATGTTTGGCCTGCGCAGCGCCGTTGCTGATGGCTTTAGTGCACTGATCGACAAGGCTCTCCGACCATGTCTGTGACCGGACTGACTTTGTTCTTGTAGGCGACACTCTCAATTCTACGTTCTGGATTCCTTGAGTAACAGGGACCTCCTCCGTAGACTCGTAGGATTGGAGAACGGACGTCTCGAAGGATGCAGAAGTGGTCGAAATGGGAGAAGGCGTAGCCTTGGGGAATTGGAGCATTATTTTGTGGGTGACACAGCCTTGCTATCGTCAACAATAGAAAGGGAGAGAAGGAAAATGGTTACGCGACGTATCCTGGCTGAGAAATACTTGAAGAAAACTGCCGTTGCCATCGTGCATGTCTGCTGAAGCTACGGAAGACCTTGATAGTCAGTGAGTGTCGAGTCTAATTTCAATACTTAAGTAATTCGCCTTTGGTAATTAAAAGAATAGTGACTTGTAGGAGAGCGTGGTTTTCTTGCTGCTTTACTTCAAAACATTTGACAGCTGCTTCCTCAGAGTTACATACTTGAAGTAATTATAGATGGCCGCTGTACTTTGCTAAAGGTAGGAGGGAGGTGTAGAGGTCTGGGACACAATGTGTCACGGCTGCTGTTCTGCTTGGGCCACCACCACATGGAGCATCGCTTTGAGGCTACTCAACTCCCAAGCCCTTTTTGTCACGACTTTACAGCTTTCCCTCAGCCTTTGCCTCCTTGACTTGTTCAAAAACCTGGAATTGTTAGCCTTGAAGCATGAAGACATGGGCGTGAGATCAATCGACCGACCTTTAGCATTTTCCTCCTTGCGCCTAATGCATTGACGCCCCGATCCTCCAAGCCTTTGTCATCCAATTCTACCAGATCAGTCCACTTGTAATCCTTCAAATTGTCCGTGTACTTATGAAGCCTCAAGCTTCTTAACCAACTGGGGATATCCTGCAATAAACTTGGATCAGTTGGATCCTCTGGTGGCTTTGAGCTCCCTCTTCTGCCTCTGGGAGATCTGCCTCTAGCCATCTCCGAATGGTCAGAGAGGTATCCCTCATTACTGCCACCAAGTCCCATACCAAATTGACCTAGGTTAAGGGCACCCATGCCGCCGCTCAGCCCAGCTGAAGCGTCGTAAGCTGCCAGATAGCCATTGTTTTGTGGAGAAGCGAAGGCCATGTTGCCGAAGCCACCGCCGTGCATGGCAATACCTGGAGAATCGGCTCTAGAACGTTGGTTGGCAAAAGCAGCTTGTTGTTGCGCCTGAATTGCGGCTAGCTGCTGCGTGTTCAAAGGCTGCGAGTTCAGTAATTGTCCGCTCTCGTTGACGACCAAAACATTTTGAGGCACGGCAGGAGAAATAGGCATTTGACTTGTACTGTTTTCGCCGTCATTTGATCTCGTACGACGATATTTGCGAACATCATCCAACGCTATCCGGTTGTTGACCGTCGAAAGGGCAGCAAGCTTCATGGCTGTCGCGTTTGCTACCATGTCTGCCTGGGTCACAGCCTGCTGTGTGTTGAAATTGGGCGCCATTGGCGTGTTGGACATGGAAGCCCAGCTTGCGTTGCCAATATTGTATGGCGAAAGCATTGGTAGATCGCTGGAGCTCTCTGGTGCATTGACACTTGTGGTCTGAACATTGCTGTGGCCTGATAGTTGCAATTGATGTGGAGAGCGTAATCCGGCGGACGCAGGCGGCTGGCTGAATTGACCCATGGGCTGTTGCCCAGAGGACGACTTAGGACGATTCTCTGCAGCTCGCTGACCCCAAGGTGTGGGATTCGGTGGCATAATGTTTTCTTTTGCGTTGTCTGTAGGCTCAGATATCGACGGCGCAACTAAAGATGTGCGCTCCCCAAACGCGGCACTGTTGCGATTAGAGGTAGGTGCGTTTCCTGTATGCTGAGTATACTCAGCTTTCTTCTTGGCGATGGCTGCGGCCGCGTCTGGGAACATAGCAGTGATCGTAGATGGATCCAGCCCGGAATTTCTTTTGTTACCAGGCGAAGGCAAAGGTCGACCGAGAGAGTGTCGAGAGCCTTCCTTACCGATAGCATCACTCATTCGATTTGGCATGTTATCTGAAGACTCATTAGCTGCGCTTGAATCTCTGGGCCAAGGACACGACGCACCCTGGTCTCCAACCTTGGTGGGAGAGAGTATGCCCGGCATAGGATGCTTTCGAAGCATCTCTTCCAGTGTTTGAATGAAGAAGAGAATCTGTACCTTCGTTGCCTGTTGTAGAAGTGAATACAAGGACGCGGTCCTTTCGGCTTCACTTAGAACTCGGAACCATTGCTCGATTGCTGTAAGTTCATCCTTAAAATCTTGATCTGTTGTCGCACCCGCCATCTCTTCCAGCGTAGTCTCACATTGGTCAATCTCAGCTATCCACTGTTCGGCGGCTTTGTCTGCAGCGTCATACTGCTGTGATTGGTTGTATATCATTTCAGACGCAGGTCTGATACTTCTTCCTGACAACGGAGAAGAGGAGAAAGCTCCCATGTCAGCAGAAGCTCGTAGGTGATGGCCGGCGCCAAGGTTTCGAGACGTAGGGGGCCGAAGGGAGCTGGACGCCTCAGGCGTGCTGTTCCGATTCCCAATGATATGATTTCCCGACATCTTGGTGTGCAAGTTTTTCAGAATATGTGGCTGAATGTGGTGGGGAAGCTGCCAACTGTCGAACAACCTTTCAAAGTAGTTTGAGGTCGATCTGGAGGTGGATAGAGATGCAAAGGTGCCCTGCAGGTCCTGCTGTCTTCAAAGGAGCTTTGCGAGAGAGATCATCGACTCATGGAGCCTGTCGGCAACATGCTAATATTCAGGAGTCGTCCTCTATGAAAGATGCAGCTTTTGGGCTTTGGTCGCTTCGAGGCAAACGTCACCTGCTTGGATACCAGTCCGAGAGGTGACTTGAATTGTAGACTTGGCAGAAGGGGATTATATCCCCAGGCACGCAAGATTCGCTGAGGCTCAAGGTCCGAGGAATACGACTGAATGTGAGAGTAGCGGGTTTGATAGAGCCTCACTGTCAACGCTTCCGTTTTCAGGAGCAAATAGTATCGGTATGAGTGGATGCAAAGGGGGAGTGAAGCGAGTAATGACAGTTGAGAATGTTCGTGAAACGGCTATGGTTGACCGAAGTACTTATCGTGGAGCAATGAAGCCAGTGAAGGAGTGAGGTGACGGGCTCACGGGGAAGTTTCTTAGGTTGTAAAATAAGGTTTCAGGCTAGCATATAAATTTGCTATCTCACTGTCAGGCTGCTGCAATCGATGTCAAACGCATTCATCAAATGATTCTCTCAGACGTGTAAAGACCTGAAATATTCATTGGACGTGTGGAGGAATTGTAGAATAGCCACGAAACTGATGTCCGCAATAATACTTAATCTGACTGTACCAGATCTACCAGTCTCAATTTCTCAACCCATCACGGTTACTATACAATTCTGTCGTTCTGAATTTAATCCCAGCATTCTCATACTTGCGGATTAATCTGTCCTCTCTTTTTTGAACATGATTTACATTCCTCAGCCATGGTTACGATAGAAGAACCGGTGTGATACACTTTTCTTCCGACCTCCACATATGAGAAGTGAATGCTAGAGAAAGGAACGCTGGAAATTCCTATGGACAAATTAAAAGGATCGGATTATGGTCTCATGACCCCAACACACGAATATCCAGACCCAGACTACGCTGCGTATATCACAAAATATCCATGGAGAGAAGACGATGGTTATTTGCCGTCAGCGCTACACGGCCTGCCATCAAGATCTTTGAAAGAGACTGCACGGACTGGGAATCATGAGGGCCTCTGGAAAGCTGGAGAGGATGAAGGCGAGGTCCTCGATAACGATGCTCAGAGCCCCGCCAGGGAAGTGGCGCGTGATCCTGACTATCAAGTATCTGAGGCAGACGTTACGTAATAAAGCCCCTTCCTTGAATCTCAAGAGATTGGCATCCTGACACTCATGTAGAGAAGATGAAAACATATCGGATGAAGGCTTGTCTGCACAGAGGTTGAAACCACGAAATGATGAAGCTCGGCTTTTTTATGGTCAGGGAGCCGGTCGACGTGCTGATGTTTCGGGTAGAACCTCGAGCGCATCGGGGAGGGGAAGGAGAGGCCGCGCTGGTAGGGTTGCGCGAAGAGGTAGGGTAATGAAAAAGGGCTTGCGCAAGCCCTTCGAGCCAACACCAGAATTCAAGGCGCTACATTCTCAGGCTACCATGGCTTTCATTGATCGTAAATACGAAGAAGCCGAGAATCTTACGCTTCAGGCCCTGCTCATCAACCCTGAAATGTATCCAGCTCACAATCTGCTATCAGAAATCCACGCCGCTCGTGGAGACAAAGAGAAGGCTCTTAGTGCAGCATGGAACGGAGCACACACCAGGCCGCGAGACCCGGAGATGTGGTCGAGAATCGCACGCCTGATTCTGGAACGCGATGACGAGGACAGAGATTCAATACTTCGAGACGCGATTTACTGCTATAACCGCATTCTCTACGTTGATGCGTCGAATGTCGAAGCGCGATACCAGCGGGCTGCGCTTAACCATGAATTGGGGCACAAAAGGAAGGCTGCCAACGAGTACGAGCAGCTCATCAAACAGCTTCCACACGACACAACAGTCCTGCGTCACCTTGCGGAAATCTACATCGATCTTGACGAGCCTGATAGTGCTTTGAATCATTACGAAACCAGCATGCGTCATTTTCAATCAGTCGAGCCCTATGACGTTACCAGCTTCACTTGGTCAGACGTTAACATTGTCTGTGAGCTGTATGGCGTCCAGCGCCGATTTGACGACGGTATTACTGTGCTCAAAACATTATCTCGCTGGCTACTTGGCCGTGCAGAAGAAAACTGTTGGGAAACCTTTGAAGAGGATGACAGAGAATGGGACCTCGAAGACGAGCCCCGTCGTAGCAATCTGCCGGGTTTCGTTCCTGGAATATTTGAAAAGGCCTCATATGGTGACGGCTTACCTCTAGAATTGCGCGTGAAGTTGGGAGTGTTCCGATTGAAGTCAGAAAATCAAAACCTCATGGAAGCAATCGCAAGTACTTCGTCTTGGCGCTAACACCGCGAAGTTCGGCTAACACCATTGTAGAACCATTTCGAGTGGCTTGACCCAGAGGATGCCCAGATTGGAGCAAAAATCTATAACTACCCTGACCTCTTTCGCGAAGCAGCAAATGCTCTGAAGGTGAGGAAATACTTCCACGATGCTCTCCGATATTATGAGCCTGTACAACAGATAAGCGAATATGCCGATGCCACGTATTTTATGGAGATGGCTTCATGCTACAAACAAATCGGCTTAAGGGCCGAAGCCGAAGACTGCTACAAGACTGTTGTCAACAGTGACAGCGGAAACCCAGAAGCACGACGAAGGTTGTTGGAGATGTGCAACGAATCAAGCATGTCTCCAAAAGGAGCAGCAAATGTCGACGAGGTAGTTTCTGTAAGACAGCACAAAGCAAGAAAACATATGAGGGACAAAGACGCAAAGCAACCAACAAAGGCCACGGCTCTACCATCTTGGGCGACGACTATGCTTGCTCCCCGCCTGGTACCTCAGTCAGCTAAGCCGATCACCCTCGAAGACGAGCAATCTCAAGAGGATGACGCCAATGGTCTTTTTCTCCGGAGAGAGGCTCTCACAGAGCAAGCCAAAAACGGCGTTGAAAGCTCAAAGACCGAATGGATGGCAATTACAAAAACATTGATTGAAAGGTTCAAAGATAACAAGGTTTTCTACCCGTTTGACAAGCACCACAAATTTTATGGATATTCAAGAGAAGCGCGATCGCTGGCAGCGAGGCCAAAACATGAGTTGGATGCTCTGGCAGAACAGTCAAAATCCCACTTAGGTACTTTCGGTCGTCGAACGTCTCATGCATTTCATCATGCTAATTGATTACACTTCAGAAACAGCACATGGCGATCAGATTGCCATTCCCACCGACTACTGTGGGATACCATTCCGCGCCTGGTTAGGAATCTTCCTAGAGTACGCCCTAACGCTTGCACAGGGCGGAAACATTCTTTCTTCATACGAGACCATCGCTGCCGCTTTCCATGCTAATGTTTTCTACCACTCCCCAGAATCACTTTTCCTCATTCATGTCTGTTGGTTCAGTGAGTTTCCTTCCAGATTTTGCTCTGTTAAGGCTTATACGTAAACAGCATGTGCCTTACTTGGAAACGATGACGAGACACTGTGTAATATTGCACGTTGGTTTATGAAGGAGTATCAGTTCATCACTGATGGGTACCGCCTGTTCTCGGCACTTAACAGACTTTCTGACTCTGAGAATTCTTGGTACAACTGTGGCCCCTCGCAGAAATATATCCTCCGACAGCTTAAGGCCGTGGACTTCTCTCTGTTAGGCGATGTTCGTCGCAAAAGCTTGTTCCAGGAAAGAGCTTCCTACACCACTAAAGACGACAATGGCAATCAGATACGAGCACAAGAGATGGATGTTGCGTTGCTCATGCTCTACGGCCATATACTCTACGCTGGCAAAAGCTATGCTTACGCAGTTAGTACGTCTGAGATCCCCATCCCAGGCTCGACGGCTCATTGTCGAAATGGCTCAATTCTGATACTTATTACAGACTATTTCTTAAGAGCTCTCGCTCTTGATCCAACGAACCCTGGGATCAAGCTTTCCCTAGCCTTGGGATACCTACACTATGCGCTCAAGCGACAAGCCAACAACAGGCATCATATATTGATGCAAGGCTTGGCTTTTCTATTAGAGTACTACGATTGCCGACAACAGTCTCCTATAACTTCACAGAAGCAGGAAGCTGAGTACAATGTGGCTCATGCTTACCACCTATTGGGCTTGACCCATCTCGCCATTCCATACTATGAACGATGCTTAACGATGAGCGTGGCTGCGCAACCTGAGGAGCCGGGTTGGGGAGCGGAAGATTTTGCACAAGAGGCAGCGTTTGCTTTGCAAAACTTTTGGGCAGCAAGCGGCAATATGGAGAAGGCTCGGGAGGTCACGGAGATGTGGCTAGTGGTTTGATGAAAAACTAGGTGCCTGAAGGCATTCATTCCATAGCGCCCCCGTAGACTATTGCGACTCAAGGTGCGCATGAAAGATGGCATCCTCTGGTTGAATCGTGGAAACTCGCCATAATTTCATGTTTCAGCCTTCGATGTGACTGTAGACTATGTGACCTCTGCTGATTCCCGAATGTTCTCATGAGAATCGAAACGACCCTTATCGAACCCAGGCGCCCAGCCACGGGTAGCATTAAATTTTCGCTCAGCGTATAAACGACCAAAGGATTGGAAACCCAAGATCGTCATCAGTAATTTGGACTGGCGAGATTTGTAGATGAAGAAGTTTGAAGCAGCCCTCGAGCATTACTTTAAATTAATCCTCGCTTACTAGCGTCTTCGGTACTTTGCTTGTACTTTATTCTTCGTCATTACGGGGTGACTCGTTAGTCAGTTTCAACATTTCCAGAGTGACTTGAGCACAACTTCACAACAAGGGATATCGGCAGAATACTCTTGCAACATACGGCAATCAACCCAATGGTCAGGATAGCCATGTATGCAATAATTTGTCTCCATTGTGAAATGCTGCGTAGATTGGGTAAATTTTACTCGTAGGTAAAATACAAGTGAACTGTAAAATGGGAACAAGTCTTGGCCAACTTATCTCTGCCTTTTCCCAATGCGGTAAGGTAAGTGGGCCATAAGCCAGTGGAAGCTTCACAGGTATGTCGAGATGCTACAAAACCTGTCACGTTAGCCCTCATCATTGAGTCTTGCAAGGTAACTATCCCAACGAAGTATGGACTACGAAGCTCTCAAAGACCGATGGAGCGAGGTCGAGGACCGCGATGGCATCAGACTCAGTTGGAATGTATTTCCAAGTACTCGCATGGTAAAGCCCGATGCCTGCCCAAGCTGCTGGCCAGTACTCATATCGGTGCAGGAGGCCTCCCGGCTTGTTGTGCCCATTGGAGCTCTCTACACCCCCTTGAAGGAAAAGCCGGACACACCGCTGCTACAATACGAGCCCGTTACCTGCAAGGCTCCTTGCCGAGCAGTGCTCAACCCCTTTGCGTATGGCAACGTCTAGTACCTAGATCGATGCACGATCGCTGATGGTTTCAGGACTGTCGACACAAGAGCTCGATTATGGATATGCCCTTTCTGTTTATCTCGGAATGGTCTGCCTGCTCACTATAAAGACATCACGCAAGACAACATACCTCCCGAGCTGCATCCCGCGAGCACGACAATCGAGTACAGGCTGCCACGACCAGCCCCAGCACCCCCAATTTTCGTCTATGTTGTCGACACATGCCAGGAGGAGGACAGCCTAAAGGCACTGAAAGACTCCTTGGTAATGAGCCTCAGTCTTCTGCCGCCGAATGCTCTCGTGGGATTAATAACGTTTGGAACAATGGTAGCCACTTCATCGAGTTAGTGTCTATTAGAAGGCTGATCTCCCCACAGGCGCAAGTGCACGAGCTTGGCTACACGGAGTGCGCAAAATCGTATGTGTTCCGAGGCAGCAAGGATTACGCCGCGAAGCAGGTCCAAGAGATGCTTGGTCTGTCCACTTCCGGCATGCGCACCAATGTACCTCCACAGCCGGGCAGGCCCGCCCCAGTCATGGGGCCCGCTGCGAGATTTCTGCTGCCCGTTCACCAGTGTGAATTCCAGCTCACAAATGCTTTGGAACAGCTCCAAAAGGACCCTTGGCCGGTAGCGAACGACAAACGTTCTCTTAGATGTACCGGAGTCGCTTTGAGCGTAGCAGTGGGCTTACTTGAAACTTCATTTCAGAATGCTGGTGGCAGGATCATGCTGTTCGCCGGAGGACCAGCAACAGAAGGGCCTGGCCTTGTAGTAGGCCCAGAATTGCGTGAACCAATACGATCACATCACGATATTGATCGGGATAACATCAAATACTACAAGAAGGCTTTGAAGGTAAGCCCCCAATCTTCCAGAATGCGGCTTCACTATTAACACGGAAAAGTTCTACGACAATCTCGCGAAGCGAGTATCCCACAATGGTCATATCGTCGATATTTTCGCAGGCTGCCTCGACCAGGTTGGGCTACTTGAGATGAAAGGTCTTTCTAATTCTACTGGAGGTCACATGATTCTCACCGATAGCTTTACTTCATCGCAGTTCAAACAGTCTTTCGTACGGGTCTTTGATAAAGATGCCACAGACAACCTCCTCATGGGGTTCAATGCGTCACTGGAGGTATTGACCACCAAGGAATTGAAGGTCACTGGCCTTATAGGGCACGCAATATCTCTCAGCAAGAAATCGAATTCAGTGGGGGAGACTGAGTGTGGCATCGGCAACACCTGCTCGTGGAAGATGTGCGGTATTGATCCAACCGCCAGCTACGGACTTTACTTTGAAATTGCGAACCAAGGCGGACCCGCGCAGCATCAGCAGGGCCCACAGAAGGGTATGATGCAGTTTTTGACGTATTACCAGCATTCTTCGGGCCAGTTTCACCTTCGGGTCACTACAGTGGCACGTGACCTTAGTGGACCAGCTGGTGACCCGGCCATAGCCCAATCTTTCGACCAGGAAGCTGCCGCCGTCCTCATGTCACGCATTGCGGTTTTCAAAGCGGAGGTTGACGATGGCCCAGACGTACTCCGATGGGTCGACCGAATGCTCATCCGACTGTGTTCGAGGTTTGCAGAATACAGAAAAGATGACCCATCGTCTTTCCGGCTCGAGAAGAACTTTACCTTATACCCGCAATTCATGTTCCACCTTCGCCGCAGCCACTTCCTCCAGGTTTTCAACAGTTCCCCTGATGAGACGGCGTTCTATAGACACGTATTGAACCATGAATACGTCGGAGACTCTTTGGTTATGATTCAGCCGACCTTAGATTCTTATACCTTTGATCAAGAAGGCAGTGTGCCCGTCTTACTTGATTCTGCGTCTATTCATCCGACACACATCTTGCTTTTAGACACGTTCTTCCAGATTTTGATTTTCCATGGAGAGACGATGGCGGAATGGAGGAAGGCAGGCTATCAAGATCAAGAGGGTTATGAGAACTTCAAGAGCATACTGGAGCAACCAAAGGAGGACGCAAGGGTAAGACACTTTGCAGGCAAACGCCAAGGTTTAGTGTCGAACAAAGGCTAAATTTTATATAGGAATTGGTGCAAGATCGATTTCCGTTGCCTCGCTTTATCATTTGTGATGCAGGTGGCTCTCAGGCCCGCTTCCTTCTTGCTAAGCTTAACCCGTCGACGACTCACACCACCAATAACAATTACGGAAGCGGCAATTCAACACAAACCATCTTCACAGATGATGTGTCGTTACAGAGCTTCATGGACCATTTGATGAAGTAGGTGGCCTTCTCAAAGCAATACCCAAGCATTTACTAATGAAGATTCGACAGGCTTGCCGTTTCAGGTACCAGCTGAGAACCCACAGAAAGAGGGACCCTTGGCAGCTCTCGTTGGGTAGCAAGCCTCGCACATTCTTAAACGCCCTAGGTGTGGTGTCCGTTGGGGCCATTACAGCTAGTATGTATGCTAGCACGCGTAGACAAGGCCAAGAGGCAACTGCTATTATGGACGTAGGGAATGCTTTGGTCGAAAGTAAGGTTCCTTGCAGGTATCTTTACAGCTTGAAGACCTTTCCCTGGGTGAGAGGGACGGCTTATGCGGTATGCTGTATGTGTCTGCTCTTGAGGTATGTAGGTAGATGGCCCAGTAGCCAAGGGTTTAGCTAGTCATTATGCACGGAATATGCGAAAGCACCAGTGGCATGATTCAGCAGCTCGCCGCGCACAGGTCACACATTTGGCAATGATCAGCAACTGAGGCGGGGAATTGTAGTGTCACAGTACTTAAGTCAACTGGCTATCAAGACGTACATTGCAAACTCCATTGTAAGCATTTATCAGCCAATGCACAAAGTGCGCAACGGTCGGATCGCGGGCAAAAGTCATTGGTTGGAGGTAGCTTATGTGAGGCTCCCATTCCCAAAAGCAATCAAGGACCATCCTTCAATTTGCACTTCAAGCCCCTAGCCGATAGAAAACCCTCGTGCCCTGTGGCTCACCAACCCATAGCTGTATCATTCTCTGAGTATGTTGTAGGAGGAAGTAGGGAGTAACTTTGTCGGTTGTCAGTCAGCACTATCTGTCCGGCAACGTCAAACATTAATTACTCCGTGTGATAATCACGTTTTATGTGCGCGAGCGGGGTGGGGCCCCTGTCTTTGGGCGCTAGGGGTAAAGCCACGGACAGCAGCTCAGCCTCCCAAAGACCTAGGTAATATGTACTATCTATCGTAAGTCTCTATCAGCCAAGCAAAGAGAAAAAGAGCGACGCATTATTCAATTTTTCATTAATTTTTTCCCCTTTCTCTTCTCGACGAACTGACTCCACGATCCAACGCTTCCTCGGCCTTATCCTTTTTACGTGGCCAAGTAATCACGGCTGCAACTGGCGATCCTAACGCTCATACCTGCTCGAACGGCTCCAGCGCTCTCCCCTCCCACCGCGGCCGATCTCTTGCGGATTTCAACGTCACCTGCTTACCGCGTGCAATCTCACCAATCAGAGGAGAGTCTCAGCCAATCCTAGGCCGGTCAGAAGAATGACATGCAGGAAATGCTGGACAAGAAGTCGCAAAGGCATTGGAACATATCCATGCTGCTACCGATGAATCTTGATGCAGACACCACAGGGCATTGAAAGCACCACTGGCATCATCAAGCGGATGTTGCGCTGTTTGCTCGCCCTCGTCACATTTGGGCCTGAGGAGTGAAAAGGCAAGAGGGAGGCGCCATGTTCTCAGAAGTTGCGCATCAACAACAACAGCACCATTTCCAGCCGTCCTTATTCTCGCTTCATCATAATGAGCCCAGAGATATGCAATCGGCTCATTTGATAAGCTCTCCGCAGCTCAATATACCCAGTCAGATGCAACATGCTACCTTTCGACAAAGGTTGGAGAAGCCTCATCAACATCCCCGTTCGCTACGGAGTACCTTCTCAGTACCGCAGCAATCACCACCCCGAACACAGTATACACCTACTTCCGGAGCTTCAGAGCATATGCTTCGACGGAAAACGCCGAATGGAACCCTGGCGGCTGGATATGATGGAAGTCCCGTTGAGTGGACGAAGAGACCACATGCAATGAAGCACCTCTTGTTACCTGCGTCGAATGTCTCCAGCCAGACGACTTATCCCTACCCTCTTACGGAGGAGTTTTCCGAGCGTTCATCGCCCCAAAAGGCCCACTTCATCGATTCAGGAGCTGGGGAACAACAACGTGTCCAGATACCAGACAGCCACGTTTCCTCGAATGCTACTGTGCAAGGCGCCAAGTCCATAGATGAGGTAGAATTGGACGCGAGATGGAGATCCAACAGCGTCCCACCCGCAGGACTAGACTCCGTTCTGGACCAGCCTTACTCGCATAATTACCATTATAACCTAGCAGGGAGTCAACATATTCCAACAGTCTTACAGCCCATGTGGCCGCCATGCTTGGGTCCTATCCCCTCGCACAGTCCTGGACCTTATGGACCGTACTGGCCGGACGGCGCTTTTGAGCCCTTCCGTCCTGCGCCTCTTTGTGACCCGAGATTCCAGGATCAGAGTCCCGAAACTGCTGTCGACTTTTCTACTCCGCAGCCGCCGGCTGCCAGTCACTATGGCCAATGGCTACAAGCTCATAGTGATCCTCAATATACTCAGGTGACAAACCACCCGGTCATATCTGCTTCTGTCCTTGACGCGCGTACGCATGAATTACTAGCTTCTACGAACCACATTCATGATAGCAAAAGCAATACAAAATCTGTGTTCAACAATCACGCTACAACGCAACAACAATATGGTATCCCTCTCGCGTATCGGCATAAGCCATCTGCTTGGAACGAACAAAGCGCTCGAACGCTCAACGAGATCTATAGTCGTTCAAGTTTAGCAAATACTGGATATTGTACGCCTTCCTTGCCTTCCCATCCCGATCTAGCGTTACCGGACAGCAATGCCCATTTCAGAGAGAAAGTCCTCATGTGGGCTCATCGAATCTATGGCGGCCTGCTCGCCTCCATCGAACAGACGCGGCGCAATCCAGCTAGCGAGCAGCACAACGAAGGGATACAACATCCGCCTAGCTGCTATGCACACCCTCCGAGGCGGCCTTACCCCTCCTGGTCGAACACCTACAGCCGTAGCAATAAAACCTGTAACCTGGATACTGCAACGCAGACCTCTCTGGAAGATGTGAACAACGCTCTTAATCAACCATTGACTTCCATTTGCGCTGCAAAAAGTTCATCAGGTGGTCAGATCTCAGCGTTCCCGCCGTCCTCTGCAAACCGCGCTTCTCTGCCATATAACCAATCTCGACAGCGGTGGCTGTCTCGTGACGGAGGTTCTCGATCCAGTTCCCTTGCAGCACAATCCAGTTATGTACCACCTCATCTTTCTTCGGATATGCGTGCGAATTCTCCATCCGCTGCAGCCGTGTATGCTCTGGAATTGCTTAGCAGACTCTGTCAGGAGAGCGGACTAGAGTGGACGGATGGCATGCTTCTGACAGGTTGTCTCGCGTATGGATTATGTGACTACAACAAAGCTATGAAGTGGTACTTGAAAGCTTTACAACGCGATCCCAACAATGTAGAGGCCATGTCGAATTTGGCCGCTACTTTGCTTGCGCTAAATCGGAAGGATGACGCTGAGCAGTATTGGCTTCGGTCTGTAAAGCTTCGACCTAGCTATTTTGAAGCTATTGAGCATCTAATCGGCCTTTTGCATGAATGTCATCGCGGAAGGGAAGCTGTGAAAGTGATAGAATACGTCGAACATGCTCTTCGAATCAATGACGACTCGAACTTGGCACGAGGCCGGCGCAACATAGCGACTAGTGGCGGTCCTACCGCCGACCGATATCTTTCGGAAAGCTCCAATTTCGAGACTATCAGCGGGCTAGGAACCAGTGGATATGCCATATTGCCTTCGGAAAATGGTCGAATGCTCGCTCTTGTCCATGGCAAAGGCAACATGCTGTATCAGCTCGGAGATAATGCAGGAGCTGCCAAAGCGTTCGAGGATGCTATTCTGATTGGCGCCGGAAAACGCCAACTCGGCATTCGAGGCTTAATCAAGCAAATTCTGGCCGTCTTTTCAGAACAGTCGCCTTCAACAATCGGGAGTTCTCATGGAAATTCTGGTGTCGACGAGCCAATACTACTTCCACCTGACATTGCACTGGAAACCTCAAGACTCGTATTTCCTACGCTAGGTCGGCTTCCTGGCCTTGAGGCTGTCCCTGACGGCTTTGGCTACAAGGCAGCGGTGTCAATAATCAGTAATTCTCTCCTCTCCCTTGCCAAAATATATCAGGATGGAATGTCTTCTAGCGGAGCTGCGGCCACCGCCCCTAGAGCAACTTCTGGAGTTCAGGAGATACTAGCGCTCTACTATCTCTCGCTATCGCTTCAACCCAGCCCGTCGACTGCTAATAATGTCGGCATCCTTCTGGCTGGTGTGCAGCAGTCAGCTCGACCTAAGGCGAATCTGAAACAAACCGGCTCGCAGGCTTCATCTGTTCCCGGAGTCACGCCTGGTAGTGGGATTGCTCTAGCCCTTGCATACTACGATTATGGCCTCAAGCTCGACTCACGCCATGCTCATCTGTACACAAATCTTGGTAGCCTCTTCAAAGACATTGGGCAACTGAATGCCGCCATTAAAATGTACGAGAAGGCCGTTGAATGCGACGGCAACTTCGATATAGCTCTTGCTAATTTAGCGAATGCGGTCAAAGATCAAGGTAAAGTCAGTGATGCAATTAAGTACTACAGGAGAGCTGTAACGTCGAATCCTGATTTCGCAGAGGCCGTTTGCGGCCTTGCGAACGCGCTGAACTCTGTCTGTAGTTGGCGTGGTCGCGGTGGTATCAATCATTTCATGAACAACAGAGACCGTTGGCATGTCGATGAGCGCGGCGACTTGTTCGACTCCAAAATGGCTTCCGTTCCGAGTTCTGGCTGGATTGAACGTGTCGTTGCAATCGTTGAGAAGCAATTATATGATGGTGAGGGTTGGGGTAAAGGTGTCCTTCAGAGCATCGGTATAGACACATTACTTCAACGGTTGAGCCCGGAAGGTGAAGCCCAGCACCAAAGAGGTCTCGGTAGTACTCTCGAGGATTGGGCTGGGAATCAATGGGAAGGCGCTAAAGTAGTACGACTCATCGAACGGGCCACGAAGGAGCAAATACGGCGAATCTATCGGTCTCAATATCTCGAACAACGGTCCATCCCCATCAGCCTTCGAATGCGTCCACAGCTACCCCCAGCTCTGGCCATTCCAAGCGCTCCGACTGTGCTCCCTTTCCATACGTTTACCTGCCCTTTATCTGCAAAGCAGATCCGCAAGATATCTCAGCGCAACGGGTTACGGGTTTCGTGCTCCACACTACGGGCTCCCTGGCTCTCTGCTCAAGTGTATGAACCCCCTGCACCACCTAACCCGTACCTCAACGTTGGTTACATATCCTCCGACTTTAACAATCATCCTTTGGCACATCTCATGCAATCAGTCTTCGGCTTTCACAACAAAGTTCGCGTCAAGGCCTTTTGCTACGCAACGACTGTCAGTGATGGCTCATTGCATCGTCAGCAGATTGAGCGGGAAGCCCCAGTTTTTTACGATGCCTCTTCCTGGTCGATTGATCGAGTAGTAAATCAGGTCGTCGCGGACGGTATTCACATCCTCATTAATCTTAACGGGTATACTCGAGGCGCCAGGAACGAGGTATTTGCAGCGCGTCCAGCTCCTATACAGATGTCCTTCATGGGCTTTGCAGGTACTCTGGGCGCCGAATGGTGCGATTATCTGCTTGCGGACAAAATTGCAGTCCCCCCTCAAACGCTCAGGCCATGGCGAGGAAACGTGGACATGATGGATCAGACTCAGGATGGCAATAACGAAGATGATCATGATGACTGGGTTTATGGTGAGAACATCATTTTTACAAGGGACACCTTCTTTTGTTGTGATCATAGACAAAGCGCTCCAGATGCTCAAGAGCCGCAGCGCAGCTGGCCGGAAGAACAGCGACGGCGGTGGAAGATGCGCAAGGACTTGTTTCCGGCTTTATCGGATGATGCTGTTATCTTCGGCAACTTCAATCAGCTTTACAAGGTTTGCGGGTCCTCCGTCTGGTACCGAGTCTGCATTTCACTGATTCCTATCGATTTCTAGATTGATCCTACTACATTCAGAACATGGCTACGCATCCTGTCTCGAACACCAAAGGCCGTATTATGGCTATTGAGATTTCCTGATCTTGGTGAAGAAAATCTCAGAGAAACAGCGTTGCGCTGGGTCGGCGCCGAGGTCGCGTCTCGGATTATTTTCACAGACGTTGCGCCAAAGCATCAGCATATCTCGAGAGCCCGTGTCTGCGATCTTTTCCTGGACACACCGGAATGCAATGCCCATACCACCGCAGCGGATGTACTCTGGTCAGGTACACCATTGCTGACGCTGCCGAGGTATGAATATAAAATGTGCTCGAGGATGGCTGCTTCAATCCTTAGGGGAGCGCTGCCGAAGGACGCTGAAGGCGACAGAGCGGCAGAGGATATGATTGCTGATAGTGACGAGGCTTATGAGGAGCAAGGAGTGGAGCTTGGTGGTGACCTTGTGTACCCGATGGAGGACGGGAAGCAGGGAATGGGTCAAGGTAGATTGATGGAGCTTAGGAAGCTACTGTATGAGAGTCGTCGGACTAGCCCGCTCTTTGATACCCGACGCTGGGTTCGAGATTTGGAATGTGCGTATTCAGAAGCGTGGCGCAAATGGGTCGCTGGAGAAGGCGGGGACATATGGCTATAATGATGGGTTTTGTTATTCGAACATGTACGATTTTACGATTACAAGGTAGGAAATCTGGAATAGCGAAGGAGCAAGAGGAGGAAATTTTCAACGTTGGGTAATTGGATACGGTACTTATGATGGCATATTGCATAGCGCTGGGGACATTCTGGACATGTCATTACCTTCTCAAGGACCTGGTGGCTCACGGGCTTTTGGCGATGGAGCCAGATGTTCGGGATATTGGAGGTAGAACAAAGATGGAAGGGGGATATGCAGTGGGTTTTACGCCCTGTTTTCCATCCGTGATTGAATTTTGCAAGCAAAGGCGCCTTTTCTCTTATGCCTCCGACCGCAAGACGCCGCAATGCCACATTTGCCCGACTCCGAGACACAAGGTTTGTGATGCATAAGACCTCCAACTGCAGCTCGTTTCCGCCCAAGTCAAGGTTAAGGAATGGAACTTTTCAGGCTATACGATCCCTCTCTCGAGGCGTGTGAAGCATGAGCTCAACTCGCAACCTTTTTTTAACTTCACCTACGCATCCCCCAATCGGCAGCATTTTGACAGAGCGAAGCGGTCTTGTCAGAGCATTTCACGAGCAGAAATAACCTTCGTAGAGAGGATATTGGTCTGACGTTATTCAGGGCTTCACTCGCGACATGTAAACTATGATGGGATCGAGTAGGGAAAGGAAGGTTAGATTGTTGGGGAAATGGTGGCAATGATGGGATGAACGTAGGTAAGGCTAAACGCAATCGGGTAGCAGATTATCGAGGGGGGAGAATTCGAATGAAGGTGAAGGTAATTGCCTGTGATGGACATTAGATGGTCTATGTAGGCTTCTGGATAGGCTGGTATAAATGGCATTATACTGATATGGTTGTTTTGATGATGGTTGTTATTGCTATTACTATTATTATTCTTCTTCTTCTTCTTCTTCTTCTTCTTCTTCTTATTAATTTTATTATTATTATCATTAGAGGTTGGTAGGTGGCATTGATGATGATGATGATGATAATGATAATGATTGAACGAGCAAATGCCTAAGGTACCTATCTACCCACCTACCTTAGGTACTAAATCATACTCACTTTCCGTCATGAGAAGGATAAGGTATATATCTAATGTATGTGATGTACGTGTGTGCGCATTTATATGTAAGATTACGGTACTCGATCCTTTAACAAGGATCATCAAGTAGAGTCGGTTCTTTTTGTCCTTGAAAATCATAACATGATTATAATCAATCATATTCATAACTTTACTAACTCTCTATCTTTTCTCCATCATTCTACTGCAAACGAGAGAGAGTTTGCAGAGCAAATTCCAAATAAATTCCAAATACTTGAGCTTTGACCTGGCCAAGGTACTTTACTAGTACTTACACATACTCTACACATACGCATACCTTACCTTACCTTACCTTACTCTACACACTGACCCTGGCTACCTCAACCTTGCCTTAAGGATAAATGATAAATTTATTCATCAATAGGGCCGCTAATTATAATTATAATTATAATAATAATAATAATAATAAAGCGCCTAAACCTTCAAAGTCTTTTGTAAATCTTTCCCACTCTTTCTCAGGAGTCAGACACCGAGACAACAGATCTCGTCTATCTTGCGCACTTTTTAAATGCCGATGCACATGTATCCCAGAATTAATAATACTTCACTGCCGTGCCAAGCAATCCAACTCCTACCTCCCTACTTTACCTTCTTCTTCTTCTTCTTCTTCTTCTCTTCCCACCCCCCCTCCCTTTCCCTTTCTTTCCTTCCTCGTTCCTTTTCCTCTTCCTAAATTTGCTTTATTACACGATGCAAACCACAAATGTCACAATTCGGCAATCGCTAAAAAAACGCGCATCGAGTTTAGCCTAGACGCGTCATGAAGCCATGGATGATGTCAAATAATACAATCATAAGGAATCAAATGTTGCTCGTCGACGGCGGCCGTTGGAGAAGTTGCTAAAATGTGTCAAAAAAGAAAAGGAGAATTAGTGACGGGAAAAAGAGGAACAAGTCATCGGTCGATCCCTCCGGACTATCTCGCTAATTTGAAGCTTGACTTTGACCTACCAACCCACCTAGTAAGGTAGTACTAGTATCATACATATTACATGGTAGTAGGTACGGATGACCAGCACTGGCATTATTTTTGAAAGAAAGACCCTCAGACCACCCGCGTGTTAGCGGCCTCGTAGGTTGCAACCGGTCCCAACCTTATTGTGTATGCACTCTCCGCTCCCCATTACCTATTATTATTTTGTCCTGGAAATCGGAGACGGCAGACCTGGATGCTGGCAACAGCCAGCAGGAACGCCGCCGGCGACACTGCAGGGAACGATACCGCAAGCAGACAAATGAAGCGAGCCGGGTCTCTGTGTTCTAGACTGCGAAAGCCATCATCTCACCTACCGTACTACCGTATCCTTCTCGCGCAACGGTTCAGCGGCAAGCCAACTGTCAGGTGAAATAAATAATGCGCATGACGAATGGACCATGTACTAACTGGACCGCAAAACATGCGTGCGATCTCCAATTACCCACCCTTGGCGATCTGTCGAGGCTCAGAATCCGAATTTCAGATGCATGGTGCTTCTCCATATGGCACGCTCGCGAGTAGTGTTTCAGGTATCCTTGCACTTGCGCCAGAGCTGCAAACCCACTCTACTGTTGGCCCGATCTCCTCCATGGACCATGACGCTCAACGGGTGTCTTGATACTTTCAACGTGTATCGTAACACATTCTAGGAGCCTCAGGCTTTCTGTATGGAAAGAGAAGGGCCGAGATCCACTTCTACGAATGAAGGTGACCGTTGGATGTCCGAGTGCGCCACGATTACCTTATGGAGCTGAAGCGTCAGTGGTTCAAGGCGCGACTCCCGGAGGATTTGCTTGATTGGGTTGACGACAGGAATGATCTGCACAACGTTTTTCGGTCCCGATTCCCACGAAACCCTGCCAGATGAGATCCTAGCGTCTACCATGTCGCAACGTTTGGTTCATGGGTACGTGGACTGCCGTCATGCTGCATATACACTAATGCACGGGGAGTCGGACTGAGGCTTATCGCCCCTCGCTCCTACTCGGTCGACTCCAGGTGCATGAATACGGCCGCAGGTCCCGCGGGTAGGTACTTTACGTGTCCCGAGAACGCGAGAGAGAGGAGTGGAGACTAGAGAGCGATTAAGAGCCCCAAAGCCTTAATTGAGGTGATTTTCTTTCTAGGGGGCTTTGATGGACGAAGTAGATTATTGCTAGATGCCCCTTCCTCAAGATGCAAGTACGTAATTGAATTGAGATTTGTTTAAGGAGTGAAGAAAGATGACTTGTGGATTGATGACTTGGGGCGGGGGTAAAAGGGGCAGCTACAGCGTACCGTAAGGTGAAAAAAGAATTTTAAAACTGACCCCTGGAACCGTTATTTGAATATGACGACAGGATACAACGGCAAAATTGTTTTGGTAGGCGAGTTTTCTGCAGTAACCAGCGCTAGTGGATGGCGTCGTGTCAAAAAGTCTAGACCCTCAAGAATTGGTCCGGGAATTCTGCGATGCGGTGCCAAGTCCCAAACGCCCGTGCATGACATTGACAGATGGTGGTACTGTAGTAATAAGTACCTAGGTAGGTAGGTAGGTAGGTAGGTAGGTATGTATGTATACTACTGCTCGGTACTGCTACTACTCGGTACTGCTACTGCGTGGCTGCAACTGTTATGGTGCCTGTGCCTGTGGTATCTAATCACACCTATATACACCCTTGGTTTGGTTTGGTTTGGTTAGGTTTAGTAACCCTTGGTGTGTGTGTGTGTGTGCGAGAATGATGAATAATGGTAGATAGAGTTGGTGAAGCGTAAATAAGGCTCAAACTATTTCTGGTACTGATACACTACCTACTTACCTATAATTCTTAATTCCTTATTGTTCGGATTTCAGACGCCTTGCGGCTGGCTGATCTTCAGATGTGCACTATATCCGGTGTAGCATGCAATTCTATTCGCCCATTCGCAAGCTGTCATCCCACATTTGGACTTACGCATTACGCACCACTTTGCCCAAGAGGCTTGCGGGCTTTATTACACCCTCGACTTAAAAACCGCGTAAACTCAGCGTGATTATTACATGGAATGTTATTTCAGGATTGATGAATAGAGAGAGAGAGAGAGACAGACAGACAGAGAGAGAGAGAGAGAGAGAGAGAGAGAGAGAGAGAGAGAGAGAGACAGAGAGAGATGGAGCAGCCCAACCACGGTTCAAGGGAAGGAAGGTAAAGNCCCTCGACTTAAAAACCGCGTAAACTCAGCGTGATTATTACATGGAATGTTATTTCAGGATTGATGAATAGAGAGAGAGAGAGAGACAGACAGACAGAGAGAGAGAGAGAGAGAGAGAGAGAGAGAGAGAGAGAGAGAGACAGAGAGAGATGGAGCAGCCCAACCACGGTTCAAGGGAAGGAAGGTAAAGTGCAAGTTAGGCAGCATCATGAATGATGATAAGTAGGAGGAATAAATTGAAAAGACACGTGAAATGTGTGTGAGTACTTTTTATCTCATTATTAAGTATGAGTATGATGATTGATGATTATAATTATTCTGGTTGTACAGTATTAATATTAATATTAATATTAATATTTATCTTTAACTTACTTATATTTATTAATCACACATCCATCATCATCCATCGACCATCATCCATCTTTCACCATTCCCCCCAATCAGCCACCTTTCATCCTAACCGACCTGCTGGAACTTTTTTGCTCCTCCTTCTAATTAGACTGGACTTTTGGTTTGTGGTTTTTTTGGTTTCTGGTTTTTGCATCATTCTTCCTAAATCTTCCATTTTCCATTTCCAATTTTCTCTCTCCCTTTCTCTCTCCCTCCCCCTCTCTTCCCTCTCCTTCTCTCTCCCCCCTTCCCTTCCTTGCACTCCCCCCACCCCTGTCAGACAGCCATCATTTATATTACTATCTCGTTCGATTGATAATTCGGAGACTTACCGTTTCATTACCACGTATTCCAGCAGATTGAGATCTATCTAGTCACTTAGCTCCCATTCTCCGGACACACCCTACCCTTGCACTCCATCCCCACTGTCCCACAAAACACACTGGAACCCAAAAAGACAAGCAACCTCCCAAATTAGCATCGTCGACAAGCCATTCAAGCCATCGACCAGCGCCTCTTTCATTCTTTCCCCAACTCGACCACTGTCAACCACACGCTTGTCCACTTTTTCTCTCCCTTCTCACTGCTCTTGCCTTTTTGGCCAAGTTCCAGCCATTGGTGGGAAAACGCTCAAACTCGAGCGTTGCGAGCTCCAGCCAAGGAATCAAAAATCCGTGTACCATACGTACCATACCTTAACTTCCTTCCCCCGCTACTTGCTCGGCATGAGACATGTTACAGGCCCGACCCATATCGTTACAACTGTGGCACTTTTCCTTCTCTTGTTCCCCCAAAAAGTCTGTATAAAGTGTATTCATATACTGCATTTAATATTCCGCCATCCCCACATCCTCTACTCTGCAAACGATTTCACGTCCAAGCGCACTGTCGTCATTGGCGGTTACAGTCATTGCTTCTCAACGGCTATGTATGTCCTTCCGTCTACATCCCTAGCTTTTGACCTGCTAATGAATTATCTAGCAGCTCTGCTCTTTTATGACCATGACCATGGGCGCCAAACGAGGACCTTGGTCGCAGCATGAAGATCGATCGCTCTTAGATCTGGTTCAATCTCAAGGTGCTCACAATTGGGTGAGGATATCGCAATTCATCAGGACCAGGTCACCCAAGCAGTGCAGAGAGCGATATCATCAGAATCTCAAACCTAGCCTACGTCATGAACCAATATCGCCAGAGGAAGGCGAAATAATTGAACGTCTGGTGTCAGAAATGGGCAAGCGGTGGGCAGAGATCGCACGTCGTCTTCCAGGCCGTAGCGACAACGCCGTCAAGAACTGGTGGAATGGTGGCATGAATCGTCGACGTCGCATCGTTGTACGGCGTGAGGGAAGCGTCCGTGGCGGCCTGGAGTTTGATGAAAACGTTGAGCCTTTGTCGTTCGCCCGACCGGCCCCTGTACCCTCACATCCAGGAGATCGACACATCTTAGTGCCAACGTCTAGAAGGAGGATTGAACCGCCTCTAATTTCGCCTGTCCACTCTGAGGTGTCTATGCCTGATTCTCTCGGTGAGGCTCCATCTCTGGTATCTGACTCGAGCTCCCATCTCTCAATGTCTTCGCCAAATGCTGTCGCCCATCCTCACCGTTATCTTCCTCCCCCGGAGACACCGCAGTCTGATCATTGGCGATCGAGCTTGCACAACACTGCTGGTACAAATCTCTATCCTAAACGAATCTTGACAGCTCCTGACCACTCACCGACAGTATGGAGCCACAACGAGGTTCCCAAATCACCAGCCAATCCTCCCGCATCATATCAAAGACTCCAACAGTTTGCCGAGGTCGCGGCGAGGACAGGCCCTGTTGCTAGCTCTGTTGTCCAGCCCATGCAGCGGCCTCCCTACCCTCTTCCGTCTTTCAGAAATCTGGTCGACCACGCAGAAGGACCAATATTTTCCTCGCATGAAGCCTCGAGACCGACGACGGTAGCTGTCCCTTTGCTCCATCCACCCACAAATCGCCAGCCTGCAAGCACTGCGCCACAACCAGTCTCCCACCTTTCTGAATCTCTAAGCACTCCACACTCTCACTATTCAAATTCTTCACCCGCGAGGTCGACAATGCTGGAAGCTGCCTATGGATCTGGCCCTCTTTCTGCCAGCCTTTCACCACATTTTCGGGTTGAATCGTCAGATGGGTCAAATTATAGAAAAAGGTCCGCAGCTGATGCTGGACTCTCTCCACCGTCACCAGAGAAAAAGAAAATGACCCTGTCTTCCATTCTCCATTAGGTTGGGCAGAGGTGATTTCTAGAACAAATGCCATCGGGTCAAGAAAACAGCAATGGTCACGTCTCTATGGATGGAGCTCAACGTTTGCGCACGGTGAAGTACCCTTACAGATGCCAAGGGTCTCGTTTTTTGGAAGGCTCGCCACCCGACCACAGCCACAACCTTGCTTCAATTCTTGGGCCAACCAGACGCGCACTTTTGAAAAGGCCAAGCACGGCGTCTAAGCCGTTCGGCCGGCTTTCGATTTTTCAGACACCCAGAAGCTTTCGCACCAATTCGTGTTAGGAAGTGATGTAGGCTTGCTCCACAATCAATACTTGGATGCCTATTGTAGGCGAAGGTGCTTCGGTGGTCATCAACAGGTCCAGTGCCCAAGCCGTCGGTTCCTCGATGGTCTTACAACCTCGAGGCACTTCTGGACCACTTGGAGTCTTGGATTATCCTCTTTTTTCCTCCGCCGGGCCTTCCGCAAGCTTTACACATGATCCAAGAACAGCATTCTGAACCAATTTGACTACGAGTCAACGAAACATAGATCGAGCCTGCTCAAATCGTACCAAGCCCACGCGAGTCTTGGCTAGGCATCAACATCTTGCTTTGAGTCAGTGCACAGACGACACATAAGAGAAGTGATTTCCGTAAGATTAAATGCAACGGGAGTTGCCTGTGTATGGTATTGAAAAACGGCATGTACATTATGAGTGAGGCGGAATGTATGATTATGAATGGAGTAACATCGGAACTTCCGACAAAATAATACTATGGGTCCCATCAATTTGATACTTGTGTGACCATTGGGCAAAAATTTCCGCCGATTAGCAGTGTACGTAGTGTAAGTTTCAAGGTGAGAGAGAGTAAGTTTGCCAAGGTACCTACTTAAGGTACTTGATTGACCTTTTCAGTCCTACCTCTCCCGCATTGCGGTACTAGACATGCAGCTGGGGGTAAAGCGTAAAAGACCGGCCTTGGCAGAGGTAGCATTAGACCTTAATGTGCTAGATGGTGCTTTTTTTCCAACATAAATGGAACAGTAATTCTGCTGCCTGTACACCTATATCTCGGGGTACCCATCAACAAGTTCTCGTACCCAAGGTAACACCAGGCTACCTTAAAGGGGCATGCGGCTAGCTGCGTAGCTGCCACTTGCCGGCGCTAATTAACGCATCGCTGCCGCTGTTGTATTACTTTACAATACTCTACTTTACTTTACTCTACTTACCTACCTTACTTACTCTACCTGAGCACGTAGTGGGGTTTCAAAATCGAATGAAAAGTTTTCATGCCACCTACGAACAAGGAACATAGTCAACTAAGCTCGAAGTCTTCACACCCTCCGACGCTTTGATGGTGCTATATCCAAGTCATATTCTTCATCATTATCGTCATCCTCGTGTTAAGTCCATCCGGCTGTGGTCGTTGCCAATATCATTCTCTGCGTCTTTGCGCTTCATGTTTCTGGCCTTCTTCCTGCTTTCGGGATCTTGCACGCCTAGGAACATCATCAGCACCTCCACGACGTCATCCATCTACCATCCATACTAACCCGTGATCATTCGATCAGGTGTCTTGATCTTTCTTTCGTCAATGTTGGTGAAACTCCGACCACTTCGGTTCCAATAACTGGATGAAATGGAATATTAGAAGGATGAACATATAATATCTTTGCTAGAAGGGCTTACTTCTTCACCGCCGTCCATGTCCGGTCAATGGAATAGCGCCTGCTCAAGCGCCTGGAAATGACCTTCCACCTCTCCTCTGTTGAAGCGTGGGTGCTCTCCGATATGACTTCTAACATTAGGGTCTTCACTCGCGCTTTCTCATGCTCTCCCCAGCTCCGTGAATCTTTCTTGGCAGAGGGCTGCTGAGACAATTTGGCTTTTCCCACCGCCGCGCGTTTGTGACCAAACTCGAGGCCGTGACGCTGGTGTTGCAGGCTTCCTAGAAGGTGGAGCTTTCCCTGCGGGTGCGGTTGGATTCGCCCCCTCGGAATATCGAATGGTGAGTCCGCAAGATCCAAGCATAAAGGGGGTGTACCTTTGGTAGGCGACTGAAGAGTGGGCATACGTGCTAGGATTTGGAAATTCTTCTGCAGTCTTGCGTTGGCTCGCAGTCGTGGGATGTTGTAGCGCTTTCGAGATTCTAGCAAAGAAGATTGGGCTATCGCGCAATGCGCATGCTGAACAGCAGTTACAGAGCTCTGATTATCAATCATTGATGGCTCGTTCAAATATCCTAAGTACTCATTGTGATCGACTTGGGTCGGGGAACGTGGCAGCAAACCCTGCTCCCGTCCAGGTACAAACCCATTCCAAAACGTGGGAGGGAGGGGCCAAAGTGATTGAGGTGATTGAAGATTTGGCGTCTCGTCCTCAACGAAATCTTCATCTTTCTTCCCACCGTTGAAAGCTTCTTTACCTCCGATCTCTTCGATTGATCTCTTTATTCCGCTGTCCTCGAGAAACTCATCATGCTCAGTCTGCTCTTCGACAACATCTTCCTCCCCAGTCTGCTCCTCGAAAGCTTCCTCAACCTCGATGTCATCCTCGAGAACTTCTTCATCCCCTGCACCCTGCACATGGGCGCCTATGAATGAATCACTAATTTTGCAGTAAAACTCGAGTACGGATGGTCCAGCACCCATGAAACACCGGCAGCCTGGAATTCTGAGTAGACAAAGCGGGTCGATGCTTGCTTCCGTGGTTGTAGAGCATAGGGCATGCGGGCGTTTTTCATCTGACAGTAAACGCAGACAGGGTCACATTTCTTTCCCAAGCTAGTACAAGAGCATTCTTCTTCGAATGTTGGCCATGTGTCTTCGAAGTTCTGCTTCATTTTTAGCTTGAAGCAATATTGCATCGCAATGTCTGAGGATATGGCACATACCGGCTAGAAGCCATCAACTAGTCTGGACGCTTGCTCTTCTTCGATCAACTGTTCACAAAGTACAGCTCGTGTGTTGCGCTCTGCCAGCTCGTAGTCGATGGGTTTGCCTTGTTTGCGCATGTCGTCGATCATTCCCCTGAGTATTGCGGATGGCTTCATGATTGCGTTCTGGCTGTAGCGTCCGTTGTTTGAATTGCAATACTATGTGGTGTTAAGAGCAAAGCGTGACGGCTGACGGTGCAAATTGTTGAGAGCCTTGGAGAGTTGAGGAATTCCCTTATCGAAGGTAGATGATAGCAAGCTTGGAGCAGCAATGACGGTCCATGGCAAGATGGACTGATCCTAGTACGAAAGCATTAAAACTGAAGACAGGAGAAGCTTGAACTAGTAAACACTGGCGACCAACGGCGCAGCAAAGATGTTGACGAAGGATGTGAGCTTGAAATGCTTTGACAGACAGACAGAGCAGATAAACTAAGCTAGTATGAGGCTTTATTGTATGGATGATGCAGCATGGATAATTAGAAACAAATTGCTGACAACCCGACACACGAAGAAATTTTCACAACATGGTGATCCAGTGGCTTTTTCACGTCAGTGATCCTGAATTTTTTTTGTTGCTATTGTGGAACTTTTTTGTTTTCCTGCTTTTTCATGTTGAGCAGCCCGCGCAGCTTCACCAAACAACAGACGGAAGCCAGCTCGTTCGCCTCTCTAAGTGGTCTATTTAGCAATGAGAGTGAAGCCTTGTGATAACAATGGGTCTGCGTCGATGGGTACATGTTGCAAACTTGCCTGGAAACTATGCGAAACAAACTCATTGGTTTTAGTCGCGTCAATGCATAGGAAGGCAACGGGTTCGAGGCTGCCTTCTTTTCCCACTGGCAACTGCATTAACATTATACGTTGTGAGATCTTTTGTTGGGGACCGGGCAAGAAAGGGGGCACAAAGGCGAAAAACGTCCAGCATATTTCATGGGGGGCGAAGACACTTATAAGCGACATTTCAGGTTCAAAAGGGTGTGTAGACGGTTATCGCCCATACAGTCATCGCCAATATGCATATTGAGGAATCGAGGATGTGTAGATAGCTCTCATAAAGTAAATACCCTAATCACGCTTATACTGTAGTGTACTACCTACGTAGCCGCCGGACCGAGGACCGAGATTATAAGTACTTAGGTAAAGTACATTTGCACGTGTTACGTGGGACCTACGGAGCACCTTGCATACTGGTGACCCGTATTTCACAACGCTCCACTTCATGAACTCATTTGGTGTTCACAATGGTCTTCAACACCTTGGGCGCAGTCCCTAAGACCTCCTAGCGGAACCGTTTTATTTAATCTACATACTTTTCCATTTACAACCTCTCATTTATTCCACTTCTATAGAGATTTCATAACCCAACTCAGCAATGGAGCAAGGATTCGTCGCGGCTCAGAACCCTGCAGAAATGGAGCTCGACAGCATGGACCTCGACATCGACCTAGGATCCATGGACGATGTTAACGAGCCTTTACCCGTCACAAAGACAATATCAGAACATGTGATCTCTCCAAGTCAAATATCAAACTCTGAACTAGCACCCCACAAAATACACATCCGTGGGCTTGAGAACTTGACCACGTCTGACATTAGAGCCTTTTCTGAGGAACATTACCCGTCCAAGACACCAGTCCGCGTTGAATGGATCGACGACTCATCGGCGAACCTTGTGTTTGAAAGGGAGGAGACCGCCATGGCAGCTCTTCAGCATCTTACACTTCCGTGCAACGATAGCGACTTCCTGCCACTTTCACAACTACGAGCCGCCAAAGCCTTATCCGTTCACCCTCAATCTTCTCTGTACGTGCGAATAGCAGCGATTACGGACCAGAAACGTCCGCGAGCGTATGAAGCTAGCAGATTCTACATGATGCATCCCGAACATGATCCTAGGGAGCAACGCCGTCGAGGGGGAAGCTTCCCAGGCGATAGCGATTATCGTAGAAAGAGATACACGGACCATGATCATCGGCGAAGGAGGTGGACAGACGAAAAAGACGGATTTAGTGCATCAATGTATGACGATAGGGGCCCTTCGAGCAGGCGCGGCTCCAGAACTTCACTTGCGAACGACCGTGGGGTCGAGGGGATTAGTGACACTCGGCTTCGTGGGGACTCTTATCGGCCAGCTAGAGGTGAGAGGAACGGTGCTCGTACCTCTCGGGACCGCAGTGCATCACCAAGCGGCCCCAATCGTCGCACTCCACCTCCAACCTACCGCTCCCGTGATCCCCACCCTTTCCCTCATGAGAACAAAGGCAAAGAGCTGTTTCCCTCGACATCTAGGTCTGATAGGGATGCTGATAGTAATGACAAGGACCTTTTCAGCACTAAAATACTGACTGCAAACGCCACCAAGGGGCTCTACTCAAAAGCCTCTGCGTTGGCCCGAGAGGCAACACCTAATGTCAAAGGTCCTTTAAGCAATAGGGATCGTGCTGCAAAAGTTAAAAAAGACCTTTTTCCGCACAAAATCACTCCAACCAAGCATAGCCGCTCCGATGCCTTTGACGCCGCGGATGAAACAGCAGACCTGTTTGCGAATGGAATGTCGGTGCCGTTCACGGATGAGCCTAGCTCTCGCAAGAGTCCTGGTAAATTGAGATATTCAGGTGTTCAGTCCCAAGGTGATGGCGGAGATGTTGATTTTGGTCTGAATATCCGAGGTGCATCAAGGCATCAAAACCAAAGTTTCTCAGTTCGCGGCGGAGCGGTTGTCGATGCGGTTGGGACGATCAAAGAGCTTTTTCCAGGGAAGGCTGCAGGTAATGCAGGAAAAGAGCTGTTTGCGGAGAAGGTTGAGGGACGAGGAGGAAGGAGGAATCGAGCAGAGGACATGTTCTACTGAGCAGCAGGACTTCTGGAATATTTTAAGCCATCATTCTCGCGGAGATCTCGCTTAAAGCTGGACAGCATGGATGTTACCTGAAGCGCAAAAATGAATGCGAGCTGCGAGACACGTACAAATGAGCATGGCGTTCCGTTCACAATAGATGATATACCCCAAAATTTAGATAATCTAGGTAGTGGAGTTGAACCTTTTCGAAAAGGTGGGAAAGAAGAGTTCTGATATTTCCAGTTCTACCAAATGCGTCATTATGGCCGTTTACTAATTTCACCCTCCTCAACATCTATGAGTAGCCACTTTTCGGGATTCTAATCTACTCGTTACCGCCATCATGCCAGCCCCGGACTCTCCACCAATCATTGTGGCAAGGTTCCTCAGAGCCAACAATTACAATGATGTGCGTGAGCCAATCTACTTCCCTTGGTAAGACAGGAGTCCAGCTCACGGGGGGGAAATCTGTGGCAGACGCTCTCAGCATTCATAGTGCAAGCTGGGCTTTCGCCCGACGCTGGTACAATAGAGAAGGGAGACTTGACGATCGAAAAGATACTTGAAGAGAAGAAAGTTTTCGATCTTGCTCTGGGCTTTGAAAAGACTGGTCTAGAGGATGGGGAGAAGTGGAGCTTGCCCGGTAGGATGGATATCTCTGTTTGCCTGTGTTAGCCCTTCTAAGTGCTACTTCCTCAGCTCCCTCGAAGCCGAATCAAACTTCCACGCTGCCGTCAGTTACGAACCTATTGCATGTATCTGTCCAAAAATTCCACCGCGAGATGCCTTTTCAACTACTGTTTGCCTCTACGGCTGATAGAAAGTTGCATCTCATTACCACAGATACGACTTTCCGCATTTACAAGTCCCTTCCTTATTTGCAAGACTCTCCCATCCTCTCGTGCATTCCTGTTGGCGAACAAGGTCTCAAGACGATCACGACTGGCATGTCCGGTCAAACTGTTCTCTATGACCATGAGACGGATAGGGTACTCCAAGAAAGGAGAGATCATAGCAAATATGCGGTCAAAGCTGCGGCTTGGAACCACGTCATTGTAACTGCAGGTTGGGATAACAAAGTGCTCCTCTACCATGCAAGTGGCGGTTTCTCGAGCTTGGGAAACCCGGTAGCCGCGATTACACTGTCTACGAATCCGGAAACAATCACTTTCGTTGAGCATCCAGGTTCGGACCATCCTATACTGTTGGTCACCCGCCGAGACTCGACATCTTTATACTATTATTCGTTGGAGCTGCAGCTCCTAGGATCCCAAAATCTGGCTCCTCATTCGAATTCTTGGGTAACATGTAAGTATCCTCGGAGTCTGTTTCGTCTTTTGAAATAGACATGAGTCATGAGACATGCCTTGGAAGCATTCGCTTTCTACACGTGTCTAACGCTCGCTATCGCCCTTACAAACAAGCGAAACTGACCCCAAAATCATAATTAATTAAGTCACTCCCTCTTCTGTCGAGGTATCACCCAAAGATCCGACACTGCTTGCTGTTGCTACCTCTGCTGTGCCGCACATGAGTGAGTATTTTCGGAGTCGATGTTTGTTCTTTTAAAACAAATATTGGAGCTTTGTGGCATGTCTTGGGAGATTTTACTCTATAAACGTGTTCCAAGACTCGTTACACCACCTCAAAGTAGTAAGACTGACTTCGAAATCATATTCCAGAGATTATAATAGTTAGGCTACTACTACCGGCTTTGTCAGAATCCTCCTTAAACGATGCTAGTCCCATCACGCAGGCGGCCCAAATCCGGAGCAGTCTTGCCATCCAGGACAGGGAAGAAGCAGCCATTCAAGTTCATGTCAGCACTTTGGCCCCACAAACACCATACTCAACGCCGCAGGTAGTTTGGCGCCCTAGCGGAACAGGAGTGTTTGTAAACGGAGATGACGGGGTTATCCGCGGGCTGGAAGTAAAGACAGGCAAGATTATTGCTTCTTTGCAAGGAGGACATGAGGTGGGGAGTAAGATCAGGAGTATCTGGGTATGTATATTTTGGAACAAACACTTCTTCTATTCTTCTTACAGCCTGAATTGTAAAAATCTTCTGGTAGTAAAGATAGGGATACGTACGTTCGGGCTGTCCGATTACTCGAGGCTATGTCTCGATGGAGTGCTGATTGCGCAATCTGAATAGTGTGGGCTGATCGAAGTCGAGGGAGGAAAGGAGGAGTGGCTTATCAGTGGAGGGTTTGACAAAAGGTTGGTGATGTGGAAAGAGTGAGAATGAAAATGAGAACGAGAACGAGAACGAGAAAGAGGAAGTGCAAGTAGTAAAGAAAGAGAAAGAGATAGTGTGAGATATGATAGACAAGGCACAGTGTGGTGGTCTGCGAGCAACGTGGAAGATATTCCTCTCTCTTCATAGACCCTTTCCTTATAGGAGATTAAAGTAGGGTGATTGGTAACGGGAGGGGTTTTCGATATTGGCACGTCAAAAGATGATAATCCTTCAGCAACCGCGCATGGACTAGCAGTCGGAGCTGTACACACATATGCCTTGGAAGAAATCAAGCAGGACAGATCAGAGCCGAGCAATTCAAGTAGACAAAAATTGAATATGAAACCCAGCTCGGCAAGACAGTAGGCCTGTTTCCAGTTGCTTTCTATTGGAGACTTTCAGTGGCAAGCCGGGTGTTTGCATACCGAAGTCGACATGGATCCGTTGACATGCAAGTAGACTTCAGCCATCTCATCAAGCCATCTAGCCATATCATTGTCCTGGCTCCATCACGAATCATCTCTCCACCTCGTGTTCATGCCGCTTCTCTCTTTCCTTCCTTGACCTCTTTCTGTTAAGTGAGTCAGCTTCACAGTCTACCCCGAATAGTTCCATATGCACTACCAAAGCCCTCATAGTCCCGTGTAGCGCATGCCTGTGGTTTCGTCGAAACTTGGGATCGGTGCCATTCAGGGACGGGTAACGGTGAGTTTTTGGCTTCTTGATCCTGTTGAGAGCCAATGTCAGTCTTACTCTGTTCAAAGTATCGTCTAATTGACGTAGGGTCTTTGCGATACTCGGGCACTGGAGGAAGCAAAGGGACGCACCCGTTTCTATGGGCTTTCTTATTCTGATTCGCTTGCGAACTATTTTTTGACTCTATCTTTCTTCAGCTTCCCTCTCTTTCCGTTTCTCTTTCATTGTACTTACTGGCCATTGTTGTGCGAATTAAGGAGGTTAAAATCAATTATAGTCTTTTACGAAGATCAGATTTGTGGGAAATATCTTGGAAAAGGCTTGGCGAAAACGCCGCTAGGACGGAATTATCTCCGGAACGATAATCAAACGAAGCAGTCATCTATTGTCTTCTAAGCTATAGCTATTTCACAATCATCTTTCGCGGTGTATACCGTGTAAGCTCAGTATGCAGACACGCGAAGTCGTAGCTTCAGTATAGATCAGACTCGTGCAACTTCCCCAAATTTTTGAACGCTTAGCAACTAATTGCAAAGCAGACTTCTCGTCTTTCTCGATTCTCTGAGCGCTTAGCAACTGCAGAGCAAACCTTTATATTCCTAGTCCAGTTAATTTGTGATGCAGTCCAGTCCCTTTCTCCTTGACATGGACGAGAGAGTGTGTTTCGAGGACGGAGATCCGTTGACATGACGGAGCTTATGTGTCTCGAGAGTCGAGACCTGAAAAGTCCTCGCATCGTAACCTACACACATCGCACCTAACCCCAGCCCTTTTATGTTTGAGCTATATTTTTAAAGAGTCGAAGGCAATCCAAACATTTCCGCACTAACACTGCAACGAACACGTTCTCTTTTCATTTTAGCCTTTGATACTGTGCGCAAAGCGTATTCTATAATATGATCTACAGATCATAAGAGAATCCAATGCTTATTGTGTACGTACGTTGAGTCATTGTGATCAGACTTTGAGGCAAAATTGTGTTGTAAGTCAAAAGGACACGAGCTAAAATCGTGGCAAGTTTCCTATATACTTCATCAACCACACGCAACATCGAGCATCACTTGATGATCGCGGGCATAGCTTGTTTTGCTTGGTCGAGAGGCAGAACCTCCTTTGCTTTAGATGCAGCTGCAGCAACTGCCTTCTCTAGCCTTTCCGACTTCATTCTGCGCAGGTATGCGAAAAGGGTGATAAACAGAATCTCCATTCTATCTTTTCATCAACATTTTGGCCTGCTAGTATATCGAAAATCAACTCACCTTTGCTTCGTCATCATGAGCAAGCCCTGTACTAGGATTCCCTTGGTAATCTGCGGAGCAATGCCCTTGAACAACGCCAAAGGCCCTTCATGCTCAATAACATACGACATGACTTCTACAAAGCTTTTAAAACGTCTGCCTTCCCTGGCTGGCGGTGGCCGCGACTGGAGGCCCACTTTGGCAACGATCAGCGGTTGTGTGGCTATGGTTGCCAGTGCCTTTGACGCTGCGCCCAAGACTACCGACGCATTAGCCAGTCAGCCGTGGGGGGAATCCTGTATCAGCTCACAAAAAGACTCCCACGCCCTTAGATTTGTCCTTCCAGGGAAGAACAAATCTTTCAATCTCTGGTATGCACCGTAGGTGATCGCAGGATTCACCACCAGCACCAAGCTCGCTTTGAGGCCCCTCCATAGACCCGTCCAACCGTCCTCGCTGTCTATCACTTCCCTTCCAGTGTCTAGTAGACCTTTTTTGTCACCTTTCGATTGCGTTTGCTGACGCGTCGTAACCACAGATACTGGTATGGTAAAAATCTGAGCGATAGCCCCAGCGATAGCGCCTAATGAGAGCTCTGTTGCGGTGTTTGGAGGCTTGGCAGAGTTTCGAGAGGATATATAGAGTGTTCGAACGACAGAATACCAATAAAAATAGGCAAAATTCGTGGATGCGACCCCGAGTAAAGACCCGTTGATCCCAGAGTAGAGCCCGAAAACACCTTCGTCATCAACGATCTTCCGGATAGCATCCAGCGCCGATGTATAATGCACATCGTTGGTTGTAAGCGGGACTAAATCTGATGGTTTGCGTTTCACCTGGACCTGTAAGCGTGTCTTGACTCTGGTCCCTTTTGTCAGTACGAGCTTGTCGAAACTTCAGGAAGACTAACGTACATATCGAGGGGATAGACAATTGCATTGGCCAAAACTGCACCAGTGGCTCCTGCTAATGCATTACCCCACGGTGGCAGTGGTACCTGATCAGCTTTGCGAGGCATCACAAGGGAGGGGTACTATAAAAGGTGTAGATCATGGACGTGTATGCGACCACTTTTCGAGTCTCGATTGGTGGTGATACAACGAAGCTACTCTGACGGTAAGCACAGTTCAAGTGGACCTCCCAACGTTATTCATGTGTCTGTGTGGGGCGTCGGTAGGTCGTGGAGGTGAAGAACAAGAAACGAATAACGGTCACCTCAGCCGAGGTTGATAATTAGCGTATGCACAAAACGTTGCAATCCTTGGCACTGAGAGAATCTTCTCGCGTCGACTATGGATGTCGTCAAATTAACGTGTGTAGCATATATATAATAAAACTATATGAATCATATATATTCCTGACATTGCGATTCTCATACAGTCAAAAAGAATCAAAAAATAATTACTGTTTGATCGAAATAGAAGGAGTTAAGAATTAATGCTCATGAATTAAAATTTTAGATACAACTTTACAATTTTTGATATCTCTTTAATATCTCTACGAATATAAAAGAACTTTTTGATATATTCACAGTCGGCGTGAGAAGAATTTCTCACTGCCAAGGACTGCAACGTTTTGTGCATACGCTAAAAAACAAGCCTAGCGTCCGCCGTCACGGAGCGGAGGAGCGATTTTGCTGTTCCTAGAGCAATTTCCTACAAGTTATAAATGATAGGTGTTTGTACACATTGATTCTTGGTCTGCAGGTATTCAGGTATTCAAACCACTGATTGCTAGGAGTTGTCGGATCTCTTGATACAGCTGCAGCTTTTTTCGTCAAGACGAAACAGGCCGAGATGCTCTTTGTAGACCGGCATATAGCCACAGATCTACAACCCTGTCCGAGAATGTGGTGATCTCTTATTTTGATCATGACAGGCCCAATTGAGCTTTTCGCCTCCTCACTCGAAGGATCAAGCGAAAAGGGGCGGAGGTCTGTAAAGGGATCTGGGAAGCAAGCGAACGAACTTAAGGAACCCATTTCAGCACGCGTTTTGACCACCCGGGAGAGAATTATTCTTTTGGAAGCTTCTAAACTGCATGGCTCTCGCTTTATACCTTGGACGTCCTCGCCAGTCTCTTCAGTTTTCGAACAATTGCCCGGTCAGCCCGATTTCAAGTATGTCTAAAACGGAAGAGAGACTTCCAGATGCTCGAAACTGTGTCATTCGCGGTGTCTAACCTGCACAGTGATAATGTAGAACTTCCCTTGTCGGCAGTACAGCTCGACATATTCGATGCCTGGCGGAGGCCAAGGGAGCTTCTCGAGCATTCTCATACTACTCCAACCATGCCGGCCCATGATAAAGTCGATCTTGTCCAGGATGTCACCACCGACTGCTCTGTCGTTGCGAGTCTCTGTGCGGTTACTGCAAGAAGCGAGCGCGGAAGTACCAATGTAAAATTGGGCCGTCTCAATGCATCATTCTTGGGTTAACGGCATTCTAGATCATCACGCGCAACATATATCCCTACGACGAGGGCTTAAAGCAACCGACCGTGTCGCCCAATGGAAAATATGTCCTTCGATTGCACTTCAATGGCTGCCCTCGAACCGTGGTCATAGACGATCGTCTTCCTGTCTCCCGTACATCACGAGTATTGCACGTTACTGATCGAAACAACCCTAGCTTGCTATGGCCTGCCCTTGTGGAGAAAGCATATCTTAAAGTAAGGGGTGGCTACGACTTTCCCGGCAGCAATTCAGGAACAGATTTATGGGTTTTAACAGGATGGATACCAGAGCAATTATTTTTACAAAGGTGGGATCACCATGCTGTTCTCATCTTCTGAACCATTGTTTTTGTCATGCTCTATACTTACTGTAGTCCCTGAACCATTAGTGATGACGTAGCACGCAACGCGCTTTGGCGACGGGCCTATAGTGCTTTCGATTATGGCGATGTCCTCATCACCTTAGGAACCGGCAAATTGACCTCAAACGAAGAGGAAGGCCTCGGTTTGGCCGGGGAGCACGACTATACCGTCATAAATATGAAAGAGTTTGAAGGTCGACAGCTTTTTCTTGTGAAGAACCCTTGGTCCCAGGCGACTGTCTGGAAGGGCCATATTTATCGCGACGACTCGGTCACAGAGAACGCGAAACTAGTTGAAGATCTTTGTATGACTGATACGTCAACAACCAGCACAGTAGACACAGAACCTCGTGCACCTGGTACATTCTGGATGGGATTGAATGATATATTCCAAAGCTTTGAGTCCATGTATCTCAACTGGAATCCCGGCTTGTTTTCTTATAGAGAAGACATACATTTCAAATGGAACCTTGCTGGTTCGAGTAGTCCTGAAGGCTCGTTCGTGGCCAATCCGCAGTACGAGGTGCGCAGCAGCGTCGGTGGTACTGTTTGGATACTCCTAAGCAGACACTTCACTTCAAAGGATAATTTTTCAAACAAGAATCGAAATCTTTATGCGGGTGACGATACTACTGAGAACGGCTTCATCAGCTTGTATGGTTTCGACAGTAACGGAGACAGAGTCTTCTCGAGTGACGCGGCCACGGTATGTGGTCCATACGTTGACTCGCCTAACACTCTGCTCAAGATTGAGCTCCCGGCTGGGAGAGCTTATACCGTTGTGGTTTCTGGACAGGGTCTTCCTCGATCAGTCACTACATTCACGTTGTCCGCATTCTCTCTGGATCCTTTGTGTCTAGCCGAAGCTCAAGACAAATACACGTACACTATCTTGCAGCATGGCACGTGGACAAACTTGACGGCTGGAGGCAACGCAAGCAGCTCATCTTATCACACCAACCCTCAATTCAGTCTCTGTCTAGCTATGACTTCGAATGTTGCAATATTGCTCGAGAACTACAGCGAATGCTATCCTGTTCACGTCAAGCTGGTTTGGGCGAACGGAAAGCAGATCTGTTCCATCAAGACTCGAGACATCGTGGGAGACAGCGGTGAGTACAGGAAAGGGTATGCGTTGGCTGAGATACAAGACGTGCAAGCTGGCGTGTATACCATCGTTTGCTCGACCTTCGAGCAAGGCCAGCTGGGCAGATTTACGTTGCGCGTCAGCAGTATGTCAGCGTGTGAAGTCAAGCGAGTACCGGCAGCAACTGCTGGACGCTTCGTCAACAGAGTGCAATCTGCCTTGTTTGCACCCGGACGTGAATACCTTTCGGCGCCGCTGATTTCCTACCGTCTTAGTAAGATTTCTATCAGCGCTAAATTACGCGTAGAACAATCACAACTTCACGAAAGCACAAGAGTATTCTTGAAATTGGCAATTCGTCACGGCCAACCACCGTCCAGAGGAACACTTGCGGTAAGCCGGGATGATGAACTTCTAGATGGTCACGGCAGAATTTGGATCCATGATGTCGACATCGAACCCAGTGCGGGTGGAGAAGGAGGTCTCTGGCTTGTTCTCGAGTGTGCGGAATGTTCAGTGCCTCAAATGGCTGAGTATGTTGACATTGAGATTTTCAGCGATTGTCCGATAGAACTAGGAGACTGGACCTGAGCTCTTGGGTAGCAGCTCCCTTGGGGTAAAAATCAAGGTTCACAGAAGTCCACTCGACCGTGAGCATACTAGATGAACAGAGAATGTCGACGTGCTCATTCCGGTTCTCAAGGACAGTCTTCTTGGTCGATAAGTCTGGACGAGGGAAGCAGAGGAAATTGATAGTAGACGCCTGCTCGACACTTCGAGACATTTACGTAAGCGAGCTTGTCAGTGGAGTTCCCAGCGGTATTGAGGATGCAGATTTAGGGAGTTGAAGGTTGGGATCCCTGTCCACAGTGATGACAACTCATGTTTCATGATTCGAAACGGCCTGACTGTTGAGATATCGGCTGTTGGCATGAGTAAATACTATTCGTGGTGCTGGCTTATAATTTAAGTAGTAATTGTAGTAGTAGTGGTGGTGTTGTGGAGTGGATCGAGAGGACGCTGCGCCGAGCGCTCTGGGAGTCGATTCAGCTTATTAGTAGAGTAATTAGCGAGGATGCCTTGAGGTACTCGTATGTACATAACTACATACTACCTAGAGCTTTAGATGCCCTTGCCCCCTTGGCCCCGACTAAGACATTGCGACATGGATCCTTACAGGGATAAATAAATACGGTCATAGAAGGTAGCCTTTCGCTCAGCTGACCGTCTAATAATATATTACTAGCACACTAACACTGACTCCTCAGCTGAGAAATCCTCAATCAGCAAGAGACGCCTGGCGCATAACATGAACATAACACGATGATACGATACTACCATGGGAATGATCTACTCACCTTTAGCACTCTAATGCCTTAGGCATTAGTCTTGAAGCAATGCATCGTTTGAAAGAGGCTCCACCGCTCCATCTACTCGTGTTCCCCCTGCACCTTTGGACGCCTGATCCCTCTCCCCCTTTCCCCCGTGAGGTCGAGAAGGGTCGAATGAGATGATGCCACGGCCTCCATTCTTTGCCTAAAGCCCCAGGCCACTTATCTATCACCCGTGCATTGTCTTTCCTCTCCGGCCTACGCCGCTGTTGCAAGCAATAAACACCTCGATAAGCAACATCGCTCTCCTACGCACCAGCCTAGTCGAATTTTGGCAATTCAGGATCTACAGGAGGCTGAGCGGTGAGAAAAGCTTAGCAAGAGATCTGTTTGCCTGGCAGGGCTGTCCTCCGTACTCAACCTTCTCATCTCTAGCTCCTCGCTGCTTCGTCCAATCAGAGATTCGGACGCTTACTTTGTATGCCCCAGGCCTTCCACCTGCAACGTAATTGTGAAATCCAAGTACGATTCATGTTTCAGAGCTACCTGTTTAAAGCTCATTCCATGCTCACACTGCGATGGCCCCTGAAAGAAGGCCTCAGGTCAGCACATATGGATTACTCACTCTATCCATCACTTTCAATCCTCCAAGATTTGCAGATTGATCATAGCTTTTCTCAGCCAGTTATGCAGTTCCGTTTGATCAGCTGGTCCTTGGTTTCACGGTCATGTCTACGCCGGTGATCTAGAACAAAGTTGACGATACATATCTGATACGAGGGCAAAAGCTCAGCTTTCTGGGGCTGCTGTGCCCTGCAAGGTACAGGACACCAACTGGAAAACGCTAACTTTATACTATGGTCCTAGAACTTCTTCTAAGAGCGTGCAACATTGGCCAATCAGTATCCGCACACCCCTCTCTACGGTCATGCTAGCTTTGGTGCCTTTGCGTCAAGGCCGTTGCAGCTCTTCATTGCAGGATGACCTTTCTTCTCGCCATGTCAGCTCCGCGTTCCGCGTATATCGAGAGTTGATCATCGCTTGAGAACTCTAGGCACCATCACGGTGCTTGTAAGCCATTGCATACTGGCTCTAGAGGGTCTAATGATTGTTTGTCAGAGCTAGAATCCATTAGGAATTGGCTTCGCTGAGGGGAACTCTTCCAAGCTTAGAGCCTTGAGAATTCCCCAGGGTCAGAGATTATATCAGAGCAGAGCCGAGGGGTCGTCCTCGGGTCGTAGCCGTGAGTAACCCTGTCTGTATGACCGCTGCGCTCCTCGGCCTTTCCCGTAGTAGCATTTCGCCTACGTCTTCTACTTATGTAGAATGATCTCTTGCTACAATCCCACCCTATATTGGCTGAAGGGCACGGAATCGTACTGGGGCACTTCCATTACTCATATATATCTCACCCTCTCGAGGAGTCTTTTTCAATTTATTTGAGCGATTTTCTTCGTTCTGCCGCCATCACTATCACGACGCCGACGACTACCGTCACCAGAATTCCATCTCTTCCGCCATCAATAGCCACAATTTTGTTCCTCTGCTACCCGCATAAATCTCGTCCAAGTCTGAAATTAGCGAACAATGTCATTTTTCCTCTCAAGGGAAGTTGAGGGAGTCTTGTCGGCTCAGGAGGCAGAAGCCCGTCGTAATGCTTATCGGACTACATCCCATGACCCTGGCCTGGGGGAGCACCCCAGCAGGTCACCGCAGCAACAGCCATGGACGACTGCTCTACAGCCAGCTATGACTGCCGTACAGTCACAGGTTTCTCCACATTCTTTTTCACCAGCTCAACATACGTTTTGGCCATCCCTCAATCCTGACACCTTGGCCAGAGGCCAGTACGCTTCAACTGTCCCAAACGCTGTACTATCCTCACCCTATTCAAGCGAGCAGCATTGGCCAAGTGTTCCATGGCCAACCCTGCACCCAGGCGACACCGAGGTATCGTCTGACTCCCGCTCGACATCTCCAAACCCAGCAGACTTGCACAACTTTGGCTTTCCTCTCGCAGATGGGACCAAATGGCGTTGTGCTTATCCAAACTGCACCTCTCAAGCTCGCTTTACCAGGGGCTGTGATTTGCGCAAACATTATCGGCGTCATACCAAATCTCTTTTTTGCCGCCACGAGGAGTGTCCCCAATCAAGGGAGGGTGGATTCTCGTCACGCAAAGATAGAGACCGACACGAGTCAAAAGTACCTTCCCGTCCCTTTGTTTTGCACGATCTATTCCGCTAATTATTTGTATCCAGCACAAGCCAGGTGTGCCATGCGCCCACGAGGAGTGCGAAAGAATCTTCAGTCGAGTTGATAACATGAAAGATCATGTGCGAAGGATACATGGCAGGACTCTTTAGCTGCTAGGTCGTACTGTTATCCAAAATATCAGGGCACCGAATGCGGCGAAGTTTGGAAGACCGGGAAAATTGATTTATTCGCTGTACTTAGAGCTTTATACAACCCCAAGACCCGCGAGCCTCAGCCCTGGTTATGTGCTTTACGCTTAATCCCCAACACAGTATCAAGCCATGATTGACCCCAATGCAAAAAGACTTGTGTTTTCTGCAGCCAGTATGCTGATCAAGAGTACCTGTGCCCTGCGTCTCGTAATATAATTCTCAAGATCTATCATCAACACGGATATAGACCATCGACCACGCTGGGTCATCCAACAGACTGCTCTTTTATTTCAATTGCAGAGCATCATCGATGTGTTTCGAGGTTGAGAAGGAAGAGAGTAGTAGTGTCTATACTACCCCATAGACTGCTGATTGTCTCCTTTCAAGCAACCGATCGCAGAGACCCTTCTCTATTGACAAGCATCGAGTCTTAGCTTGAGAGTCCCCCCGTATGCTTGCGATGAGTGCCTCTTCCAGTCTTTCTCCACTTCGTAGATATCCATGCAATCAATGTATTCATATATTCTGCTCTTCGTATCTAATTGCATTCGGCTCATTTCGAGCGAACTTTTTCATCCCTTTCAATGCAACACATGCCATCAAGACCACGTCCTCCAGGCCCGAACGGTCCTCGACTCCATATATGGCCTTTTTTAAATCTAAAACTATCCGGCGACCTTCCCTACCATTGACCACACAGAAGCCAGAAATCCTCCGTCGACCTGATTTCTGAACAGTGTCTACAACGGAAAACTCCATACCATCGTCGGCCCTTGGAGCTATGCTCTAATTGACTCCTTCTACACCACAATACCACCTTCTCTAGCCGACATTCGCCCTATCCTAGTCCCAGCCAGGGTTGCGAACCCTTCAGCTACTCGCACTATCGCACAAAAGAGCGAGCAAGGGAAGAAGAAGGCCACTATACTCATCATAGGGGTATGGACACGAGGGGACAGGGGCTGTAAAGAAATCGTTCGATCGAAAAGATGGCGTGGCAAGATTAGAGGATACCTATTTTCGTACTTACTTTGCTTGGACAGACATGTCTGACTATCCCTTGTCGTCAGGGCATGTCATTGCCTTCAGAACTCGTTGAGGAAGAAGCAAGTAAGTCCGGCGTGGAAATGTCATGCTACGAGGCAACAAAAGATTCACCAAACGTATACACGGTCATGAATACGATACAGGTGGTGTAGTTAATCTGGTATTCTGATAAATTCGCGAGTGTAAGGCTCCGGAAGTTGACAGGCAGCTGTCATCATGCTGCGGTGCTGTGCAGTACCATACGCCGGAGTCTGAATTGACTGCGTCTCATGTGCTAAAGAAAATATATGCACATATGTACTCTCGCCCTTCAGCCTGGGTATCGTCCGGTGTATACTCCGTGCTCCTAACCGCCTCGCCGGGAATGCAGGTAGCAGAAAACCCTGTCAGCTCCCAAGGCGCCTTCGTCTGCCCCGGCTACCGCCCTCACATCTTTGTGCAAGCACTTCGCGGAGCTGAGGGTCGTTTGTGTCTTTGTCCAGATGGTTCACACGAACGTGTCTACAAAGGTCAGATCAGTCTCAGTCATAATCATGATATTCATTAGGTTGTGGGACGATACCTCTGTAAATTGTCTGGTCTTGGATACTTGTGCTCTCTTTCGGGACAGAAGGGACATATATATCCTGGTGATTCATGCACCAATCCATGCCGTATCATCTCATTCTTCCGTTTGAACCCTTTGCCGCCTTCGGACCTCGCACAACCTGGGACTGGGCAGTAGTGGGGTCGATTCTGGGAATGTACGTTTGCATGCGAACTTGAAGCATCGAGTCAGTGGTGCTTGCTCAAGAATGGATGGCTCAACTCACTTAAGGAGATATTGAGTTTGGAAAGCTGGAGCCGTGCATCCGGCATGCTCGCACTTGAAAGTGCCAATCATCAATGATCCCCCTGCCATGCCTGACAGTGGTGGGAGAATGGGTCGGTTTCGATCCATGTCTAACTGTTGAGGATTGGGTGAAGAGGCAGTGCTAAAGCTGCTCGTGCTCAAGTGACTCTCTGCCGACTGAGCCGACTGAGGAGTCAACTCCTCGCTTTGCGGGGTCCTTCCACCAGGGTGACACTGTGGATGTATAGGCTTCTCGGGCGGGGACATAGCATCGCTGTATGCAGGGGATGGTTGGCCGTGTGGATACGCTTGGTGAAAAGAACCGTTCATCCGAGTCTGTGGACTGGGATACTGAGCTGATCTTGCCACAACAGAGCTCATTGGAGGGGAGTTCACTGTTCCGTTACTAAGAGGAAAAGGTGGACGATTAATACCATGAGACGCACTCTCATTAGGGGACCGGCCATCCAGCAACGGTTCCAGTTGAATGGCCCTCAAAGACGGCAAGCTATGCTGACCGTTGGGCGATCTCGAGGAGCTTGATGGCGGAGATTGCTGCATTGCAGGCAGGGTCTCCGTAGGAGACCGTTCTGAGTTTGGTATTGTAAATCTCCGCAACATCGGCGAAATTGCCGCAGAGTCAGGATCTGCTTTCCTGTGAGACCTTTTTGAAGGCGAGTGACTTGCACTGAGTTCATATTGAGTCCGGTTGGGGGAATTAGACCTAGCTGATGGCGGAGACTGGCGGTACTCTGCTTTTATGTGGACCGCATCTTTGGCCTCCGGCAGATTCGTTTGCGTCAAAATTTTCGGACGGGCTGGACGCGAATGCTCGTTCCTCGAGGCATCATGCCCATTGTTTCGTCCGACCAAGGGCAGAGCATTCTCTGCAAGGTGGACAAGATCAGTGCCCTTGTCGGAAGCCTTTTTACTTTCATCCGTTTGTTCCCTTCCATCCACGTCCATTGGGTCGTCGACGTCACTGTCGTCAAATTGAGGCAATGGCACCTCGCCTGCTTTCGTCGCTAGATCTGGATGATTCAGCCCACCCATAAAGCCAATCAGTACTGCGTCCCCTTGCGAGGCTTGCGCTTTCGGACGACGCTTCTTGCCCTTGGAATTCAAATTTGATGACCTACTCAAACACTCAGGAGTCGGAGACCTTTCGGGAGGGGGCAAATAGTCAGGCGATGGCGATGGTTTTAAATTGACTATTTGAGGTACCAGTGGAGGGGATAGTTGAATCAGGCCGTCATCCGAGTCGTACGTGTCCACCGCCAGTTTGAAGCCGTCAGGGCGCCCCCCCGAACCTCTAAAACCAAGGATGAGGACAAGGCCGATGATTCAAGACTGCCATGGGGGAGTCGGTACAGTCTGGACGCTACGCAGCAAGCCAAGTAGCCTGGATACATAGTCGTTAGATACTAGTCTTATAGGACAATCAGTAGAGCCTGACAGGCCATCTATCATTTTCTTTTTTCTTTTTCCAAACTTATATAGAAGGGTTTGTTCTTAAGTTGAGATGGAGACAAGTAATCTTGGAAGACGTACTTTGAGGCTGTGGATGGACGGGATTGACCGGTAAGATGGACACTAAAACGGAGAGCCTCTGGGGCTGAGAAGGCTATTCTTTCTTTTCTCTTCCTTTCCCGGGGAGAAGAGGGCGAGGAAGAGGTGAAAAGGATTGGAGAATTTCAGAACATAGAGGAAGCTTTAGAAGGGAGAATGAACGATGATGGCAAATACTTGGGGCCGGCCGCAAGGGTCGCAAGTAGTTCGTTGATTATGGTGTAAGAGGAGGAGGGCTGTGCACAGGAAGAGGAATGCTGACGGCTCACTAAAATCCCGAGTTTTACGGCATAAGCCAGTTGGTGGTAGAGTAGTTTAGGATTGGGGCATGCAGTGTGCAGACTATGGACGCTGGACTATGGCCTAAGAAGAAAAAGAAGATGTGAAGGTGTGAAGGTTGTAAGTAAGTTAAGTAAGTAACTTAAGTGAGTAAAGGTGGAAGAAAGCATGCAGGCATTTTTGATTTTGATTTTGATTTTTGATTTTGGCAATGAAATGATTTACTACTTACTTACTTACTTACTTACTTGTTAAATTGATTCAATAATGAATTCAATGGATTAATGGTAATACTATGTATTATTATTATTGTCCAAGGAGATAGATAGATAGATATATAGATAGAAAGATATATCAATACCTGACTACTATTTTCTTCGTCTTTACTCACTCACTCACTTACATACTTACATACTTACATACTTACTACTGACTGACCTTACTACTTACTACTATATGCTTTCGCACCACTACTTTCTGGATGCTTACAACCTTAACATCTTACTTACTTTAGCTTGCCGTGCTTGCTCAGCTCGCAAAGATTGCCTCCGGAGCGAGAGATAGCCCTGAATTCCTGAGAGCCTGGTGGGCACACTACCCTCCCCTCTTCTTCCCCCACCGTTTGCATTACTAGTTCAATAAATTTACTAGAGTACTACCTACCTATCTACCTACCTACCTAGACTCTCTATCTTTCCTCTTCCACCGGGGTTCAGCCTTTTAATATGGTAAATCCTTGAGTGTTCCTTCTTAACACTCCCGCCATTCCACCTTCCCATACCTGACTGGCTGCGGCTGAAAGCCCCCAAAGGTGGCATACTTGCATCCAAGCTTACCTGCTTACAGTCAACGCCGCGCCTATCCCTTACCACCATACAAACTGGGCCATTTCCGCCAAGTATTAGTCAACAGGTGCAAAAGATAGAGCCAGTTCAAAATTTCAAAAGATTTGGAATTTCCATCTCCCCCCCTCCTTCCCCCCCCCCCCAAAAATATTCCCGTTCTCTTTGGCCCTGTCCACACTCGCCCCGAGAGCAGCGCTAGTGACCACTGACAGGCGCCTTGCCCGGAGACGGTGGCACTTACTCCCACCTGTTAGAGGACTGAGAATACCTTACAATTGCTGTACCAGTACCTATGATAAACTATTGCGGCGCTGTACAATGTGCATCAACTATTCATTACACATACTTGGATCAGATAATCCGTGGTTTTGGCTCATGACTTTCTGGTAAATATCCCTAATCGCGTCCCTGCTAGCCAAGCCGCAATATAACCTGCAGATCATCCATGTCCACTCAAGTACTCGTTGCTTTCTAGAAGAGCCTCTAGCAATTACTCTTTCGCCTGCAGATCTAGCGCGGTGAGAGGAGTCTCAGATGCTCCTTCCCTGCGTGCAAGCTGTGGTTCGCCAATCTTGACTGCTATAGGCATGGAGCCTCGTGTCAAACCTCCTCTTACAATTTTGCCTGATTTTTGGCAGCTTTCTTTTTCCATCGTTCTATCAGGCCCCATGAAAACTCTCCGTATGGCACCATCAACTCTCCAATCTCTTTTGCCTTTTCACTACTGGCCTGTCGCTGCGCGTATCTAGCTGCAATTCCTTGCATGATCACACCGTTGCGGAACGCTGCAAATGCATCTCCCCAGTCCACCTCCGAGCTCGGATCCCAACCTGCGATCTCAGTGTACCATTGCACACACTGGGAGCGCGAAGGGAGCCCCGGGGTATGGGCAGACGGACGGAAAGCGAGGTTGGTGCGGACAGAGAGCGCATCATTAGGAGGATTGTCCGCGATGCTGTACGGGCTGAGGAGGTTGGAAAGGTCAGACAATGGATGGCCAACCGTAGACATTTCCCAGCTAGTTGGCGTGATCAGTCGTGAAAAATTCAGCCACAGCACAGAATCGATGGCGTTCTAAGTCTTGAGGAAGTTACTTACTCGAGAATGCCTATTACTCGGGGTTCAGTCTGGTGATAGACCAGGTTATCGATCTTGTAATCGCCATGGATCAATGTGCCTCGATCTTGCGGCTGAGTTTCTGGATCTTCCAGGAATTCCACTAAATCGTCGTAATGCGGAATCTTGCCTACCAGGGTCTTACTCTCGACATCGACCGCTTGGGCTTGCGCCGCAGAGATCGTGCTGAAGGTCTTGATTTGGCGGCTGTAGAATCCCGAGGGTTTGCCAAAGCTCGAAAGGCCGACAGAGTAAGGAGAAACGCGGTGAAGCTTTGCGAGCGTCGCAACAGCATCCTGCCACCTGTACATGGTGAGTATACCAGCAAGAAAAGCACTTGGTTGGCTCACATCTGAGTTCTTTCCTCAGCATTGACGCCTGGAAAGGATGCATCCTCAAAAATGCGCCCATCCAGAAACTCCATGAGATAGAAGGCAGTACCGATCACCGTTGTGTCTTCGCACAGGCAGTAGGCTCTAGGGACCGGGACGTCCGTGCTCTCCAAGGCGTGGATGATGCGGAACTCGCGTTCGACCCGGTGTGCTGTCTTGGATAGCAGCCTGCCTGGTGGTTTCTTTCGTAACACATATTTCCTTCCATCGGCTGCGCTGAGCTGGTAGGTGGGGTTTGATTGACCAAAGCCAAACTAAGGCATGTGTCAGTCAATGCTGATCCTCCAAGCAATGCACGAGAGAGTACCTGTTTGAGACTGATGGGCAATCTAATGTCGGCTACATTATTCTCTTCTATGTAAGTAGACAGTGAGGCAACACTGACTGGCTGCCGGATGGCACCGGCCATACTGTTGTGTATATTGGTGATGAGGACATGCCCGTGGTCTCCCCGAGGATGGAGTCGGGAACCTCGGAATTGCTACCTGCCGCCTATTCTATGCCCTAAGGAGTCAAAGACACTGGGCCCCTTTACAGCTCGGATACCCAAGCGAGACCAGTGGAGAACAATTTGCATAATTTCTCGACATCGGGAATTAATTGACCTGGACAATGCGCTTAGAACTTTACCCAAGCCGCCCAGTTCGGGAGTAAAGTAGACTCAGTAAAGTACTCAGACTCCAAGGTACGTACTTTTGGGGGTGGTGTTCGGATTATCATATTGCCGGACCGAAGGTTTTCGTCACGCCCCCTTCGTTCCATAGATTTAGGGCGGACGCAGTAGGATTCAAAAGTCTGAAGTCCGAAGTCTAAGTAAATTCGATGTCAAACTAAACTTCTATCAGTCTCAAACTTGGCGAGAAAGTTGGCGAGAAAATAGGAGAGAGAGATCCAAAGCTAATCGACACTACCGTACATGAACTGAAAGGTTTGACGTAAGATACCTTACGTTTCGTGACGAAGATTGTTGCAACAACTGGTGCACGTGAACCCGTGAACGAGCTTTTTTTATGTTCCCGATTTTAAGCGAGACATCGGGGTTGCGTGGGTGCATCATCAGACTTCCAGACCCGATTGAACTAGCGTCCGTCCGGCAGACGCGTCGACCAAACCTTCCTTACCTTTACTTTATTACCTGCCAGCTTTCGCATCAAGTCATCCCAAATTCGTCTTCCTCTTTTGCTTTGAAGCCATGCCCGCGCCTTTCCTTTGAGCTTCAGAGCTCGCGCTTCGTAAGTTGGCATCTGAAACCCTAAGGATTCACTTGTCTCAGAATGCCGCCTTTCCACATACAGGCGTCGTCCACAGCGTGAAGCATGTTGGATCGTACATCTCCCCGCCTATCATGGAATCCGTTGTCTTTGAAGATTCGCCCACTGCACACTATTTGGAGGGTAATTTACTCTGACTATTCACCGCGCTCAACAGCTAAAGCGAACAAAGGCGAAGGCGAGAAGAATGATGAATGGGCCTCAACAAAGACAATCAACGAGCCGACACCGCGAGCTGAGACCATATCATTTGCTCCGCAAGGTCTACCAATCAAGCATCCAAAGTTGCGGAAAACATCCTCACGCATACTCACGCTGGAGTCTCCTCTAGCGAAGGGCACTGTGGCCCATATCCACAGCACCTGCTCGGTAAGACACAGAAAGTCATCACTATCGATGATCATGCTTACAGTGTTCATCCCTAGACCGCTGTTCATAGTCGGCTCGGTCGGACCGAAAACGCGCTCTTTCTGGAACAGTTCCGGTACATTATAGTCGCATCTCAACTGCTCAATGAGCATTCAAATCCCAAGACCTACAGACGCCAAATATTCCCAGCCGCTACTGGAGACCGTTCGCCGCAATGGAAAAATTATCCAAGATTCGCACCTAGCACGATAGGTCTTGCCCTGACTGGCGCAACCGCCTTCGCTCTTGCATGGTCTGTACGTTGGTTACAGAGTAGGGCCGTTGTTTCATACGACCCATCACAAATATGCCTCTTTGCGTTAGCTGTCTTTGCTATCGTGGTGACCTTGTACTACTACTTGCGACGACAATGGTTGCATTATTTGCGCATTCAAGCTATTGAGAGCGCCTCTTCCCTGACAACCAATGCACAACATTTTGACGCGGTAGTTTCTGCAGGAATAACTCTTATCCAAGAAGTAGAGCTCGTTTCTCGCGGTTATAACATGTGCGTTACTGCAATCTCAAGTAAACACCGGCTAATGAAGCCAACACAGAAGCAATCCACTGCCTCCTGTCACTCGACTTGAGGGGAAAAGCCAGGTCAAGCGATGCGCACGCTTGCGCCGAGCTATACACAGAACTCTAGTTTCAATGTTCTCTCCTTACTACCGTGTGTACCAGAGTCTGAAGCCATTTGCCACTATACTCGATTTGGACAAATACTATGACATTTACGAAATCAGTCGGACGGATTTGGAGGATGCAGAGCTAGTTGCGAATGTAGAGCCTACCGAAATCGAAGATTCAGACACTCTCCAGGATCTCAAGATTGGTCTACAGAAACTTCAAATTCTAAGAAAGCTCGTGCTGTGTACTCTTTTGGCTTTGGACGCCGACGGTAGCAAATTAGACTTTCCAAGGTGGTCAGCTGCTGTGGAGATGATGAGCAGTGTTACTTCACTCACCGCTGGGATGATATCAAATATCGACGAGGTGATGGGAGAAGAGGAAGGTAAGTAGGGGGACCTCTGTTTGCTAATGCCAAACACTGATCAGGTACTCAATAGACTTCTCCACTCCGCCTACGCCGAAGGTACCGTTGACGCCCGGTAGAGAACGCATGCGAAGTCAAATGCGACAACTAGGCAATCTTTCACAGGGTATACGTGGCCTCCAGGCGAAGATGCGTCTGCTTCGAGACGAGTCTGATGAAGCACTGGAGCGCTCAGACGAAATCACGGAATCCAGCACAAATCTGCTGGCACAATATGACTCTATTGGAGCTGATCTGAAAGGGCTGATGCAGGAATGGGAGGAAGGAAGAGCAGCTTTGGCCACGAACCTTGAGAAAAAGGACCACAAGAGATCCTTGTCGTCCACTAGCAACGCCCTCCCAGCCTCTCCCACATCTAGCCTTTCCGGGGCCACTGCTGTCGGAGGAAGTCCCCATGATGCTCTACAGGCATCTAACGGGTTCTCGAAACCTTCTCGGTCTCGATCTAGCACCATGACGAGCAGCTCAAGCGAAGAAGTCTTCGAAGCGGTTGCCTTACCACGGCAGAGGAGTACTTTAACCATAGAAGAGAGGATCGCCAAGACAAAGGAGGACCGCATGAGGCAGATGATCGTGAAGGAAAAAGCCAATGCCAATACACATATGCTCAAAGAATTAGAGACGGTCATCAAGCTGCGGCCAAGGGGACGCACTACTGGAAGACTTGGCATCACATGATGATATAAGATATAAGTGCGGCATTTCACCTGGCTTCAAAAGATGGATGATTTGTATTTGCAGCAATTGGCAGTTGAAATGATCGATACCCCCGTACATAACTAAATGGCTGGATGAAAGTTGTATGTATGATATGATGAGGATACTTAGAACAAATGCAAACACAACGCATTTTTTTCTATTTTGAGAAGACCAGTATGCCCGTGCTGAAGGTAGAGAGAGATGAATTAGAAATCAAGCAAGGGCAATCGCCTTCTTTCTTTCACTTTGACATTGGCAGAGCATAACAACGTAGAGTTACTTGCGTTAAAATATGTTCAATTACGTAACTCATGTAGTCTGTACTCTAGATGGGTTAAAATACGGACGGGGTACGGAGTAACTCGGTACTTTATTATTAAGGATTGTGATGATAGAGTATAACTAAGCTCGATAAGAAGATGCATACTTAGGATTCATAGCTAATTGATCAAGAGATACTCCCACTCCCGCGTTCTTCAACCTCATCTCTCCTTCTTCCCCTCCACACCTTTTTTCTCTCTTCCTCTTCCTCTTCCTCTTCCTCTGTCTCTGTCCACCTCCACCTCCACCTCTGTCATGTCTTTAGAGCCCGTGGTACCAGAAACGCGCGTATTGGCCATTGCCAGTCATGTAGGGACGCCACTGCCCTATCATGCCAGTGGTGCATATCGCTGACAACATCTCATCAAGGTTGTCTATGGGTATGCCCTCCATTTGCACAATACAATACCCCTCATTCTGCTAGCTTGGAACAGAGCCTAAGACAATACAGATATGTCGGCAATAAAATGGCAGCATTCGTCATGCAGAACATGGGCTGTGATGTCGCTGCCCTCAATACCGTGCAGTTCAGTATGCTGACCCAAGCAATTGACATTGGACCTCACTTTTCTCACCTGCTGTTTCGGCGGTACTAAATTCCTCTCAGGCAATCACACCGGTTACAAGCAGTTCGAAGGCACAAGAACATCCGCGGAAGAAATATCCCGTCTCTACGCTGGGCTCAAATCAAACTACCTTACAGACTTCGATGTCATGCTTACAGGCTATGCCCCCAGCGCTGAAGCCGTTGATGCAATCGGCGCCATCGCCAGGGATCTGAAGCTTAGAGGCTCAACAAAGGCGGGGTCATTCTTCTGGGGTATGTAGTGCCGCGGGAATTTTATGGGATCTGAGCCGCTCAGAACTGGCAGTGCTCGATCCTGTCATGGGCGACCAAGGACGACTCTACGTGAGTGAGGAAGTTGTACCTGTGTACAGAAATCTGCTGCGGGACGCCGATCTAATCCTCCCTAATCAATTTGAAGCGGAGTAAGGCATCCTTTGACGGACAGCCCGAACGCCGATCTGAACCGTAACTCAATAGGCTCCTTTCCGAGATCAAGATCACATCCCTATCGACCCTTCAAGATGCTATTGCAAGACTCCACAAGACTCACCGTATTCCACACGTAATCATTACTTCCATTCGACTCTCAGATTCTCCCTCGACGATGTCTGTCGTCGGCTCTACCGCCGGAGCCGACTTTTCCCCTCGCATTTTCAAAATTGACGTCCCTGTTATAGACTGCTTCTTCAGCGGGACAGGTGACATGTTCGCAGCGCTGACTGTAGTGCGGCTTCGTGAAGCTGTAACGGAAGCTAACCTGAGCGGTACCAAAAGCTGGGTGTCCCCTAACGACGTCAAAGCTACAGACCTGCCGCTGGCAAAATCAGCAGAGAAGGTCATTGGGAGTATGCATGCTATTCTAGTGAAGACAAAGGAGGCCAGGGACCAAGAATTAGAGGCAATGGGTGGCCCGCTGGGTGTTCTGGAGAAGGAAAAGGATAGCGAAAAAAGATTGGGCTTACGGCGAACGAAGGCAGCTGAGGTGAGAGTGGTGAGATGTTTGGAGGACCTGAGATCACCGCGTACAGACTGGAAGGCGGAAGCTATGGCTGGGGACGAGGATGCTGAGGGGCACGGATATCGAATGGAGGAGAGAACAGGTGCTGGAGAAAGGGAAGGCCTCGGCCTTCAACACCTGGCGGGATTGACTCTGGAGCAAGACATCAATGCGGCGCCAGAGGCAGTGAAGTAGAAAGCAGAGCCTCAGAATGTCAAGGAAAATATAGGTTCAGGAAGCGAAGGAGCTGAAGAAACCAAGACGTGACAGGTCTCAACTGCCGAAATTCTGAGCAATCTTACCCTAAAGCTCAACCACATTTGCCCGAGGATGAATAAGGAACATGATTCCTACCCAGTACTTTTTGATATCTGGGGTCAGCATTTTTCTTCTGGGACCAACTTCGAGTCGTGAGACATATCGCAGGAGTATCCAACTCCTGCGAAAAGACTTACAACTCAAGGTGCAATAGGAATAAGGAAAAAATCAGCTCGGAAAACATAACTCACCTGCCGAACCCTGCTGCACCCCTGACACTCTCCTCCAGCTCCTCTACAACCACAATCTCAGGCGTGTAGATCCGCTCAATCACGAGTTGGGCTATTCGATCTCCTTCCTTAATCTCAAAGTCCACCTCGGAATGATTGAACAAAAGCACTTTGACCTGCCCTCGGTAATCCGAATCGATGACACCAGCCCCTGTATCTATGAAATGCTTGACCGCCAGACCCGAGCGTGGTGCTATCCTGCCATCTGCAATGATCATATTCAGCAAATGCTCATCCGGTTTCAACAGGCAGGCGCAACTCACAGCAGCCTTCGCCAACGGCAATGCTGATATCCGTATCGACTAATCCCTTGCCTCTCTTCGGGATCACGCACTCTTTGGCGCTGTATATGTCATATCCGGCAGCGAACGCACTCCCCCTAGTAGGCGTTTTCGCGTGTGCTGACAGCTTCTTCACGAGCAGCGGAGGAGAGGCTGAGAGAGGTGGAGGCGGTAGTGTGGAGGTGAGGTTGTTCTCTGGCATTTTCGTGGTGGAAGAAGGCGTATCGGTTTTGGGTCGTTTGGGCAGTGGGGATGTAGGCAAAGATGGGGCTTCGTGCGATGGCGGCGGAGGTGTAGGCATGGGAGTGATGGAAGTGATAAGGCGAAGTTGAGGACGCGCTCACGCGTTCATACCTAGTAGCCTTAAATTACGCGTGCATGATGAGTCAGTTGATGACTAATCGGAGGTAGCTACTCAGGCCGGTTTTTAATATCCGGACACTAAATAGATCTGAATATGTTCAACTCAGAATATCTACCCACCAACAACACAATAAAGCTTTCAACTGGTGAAGTGAAATGATATAGCTGATAGCTAGTGCTATAAACGTCGTAGCGACTACTTTTTCGGAAAATCAAAGATACTGGAGTTATCAGAGTATACATGAAGTGGGAGAATCATCGGCTGTCCGGATATTCAAAACCGGCCTGAGTAGGTAGGTACGGAGCGCTAGCCCGCTACCTTACAGCTCGAGAATATCCTCCGCAATCCTGACTGTTAACATTGAATAGGTGGGGCCCCAAACCTCCAAAACCCACAAACCAGAATATGTTTGCCTAATCACAGCAAAGATGAATATGATCAGCAAAGGTTGAATGCTATGTATAGGATGGCATGCTGAGGATGATGGAGAGGAGGACTGAGAGTGAGGCAGCGCGAACCGAAGGGGAGAGACCGGGGAGGCAGAAGTCCAGTGTCATGAAACCGTTTTGATCCGCGCATTGAAGGGTCTGTAGGCGAGCACGAGAATTTGCTTGAATCTGCCACCGAGCGACATGAAACTCACTATCTTGAAATCGCTGACAGCGTCCACCACGTCCACCGTAATCCTAGCATAGCAAAACACCGACAGAGAGATAGCCATTTCCCCGCGCCCTTGATCCATAATCCACCGCCATCGTCGCCGACCGTAGGGTGTTAGAGGAGGAGGGAGATGAGACATCAGAGCGACGAAGAGGGGTTGGCTATATCGATCACGGAAATTATGTGGGTGCATGGCTAGCGCATTGCGATTTCGATCGTGATGGTAACGTGATTGGTGATTGGAATCTATCTTCGCCCGAACCTGCTGCACACGGAGAGCTTGTGTTGGTACATTACTTCTTCTTTTGCTTCCTTGGAGGAGTTACAGGCCGGCCAGTGCTCATGCCACCGTAGACGTACTTTTGTTTCTTCTCCGCTGGCTTTAAGATCTGACAATCGACGAATGCGTTAGCTAACACACTTCCAAGGATTTGTGGCAGCCAGTGTGGGGGTAGTGAAAGGGCCGCGACTTTCCAAGCACGCTAGGTGAGAGTGGCTTACCTGGAACGAACACAACAAGCTCTCATCCACGCTCATCATAGCGCCTGCATTGTCGAATTCTCCGCAGTAATTGGGCGCGCTGAACAGCGTAACCAATTGCCGCTTTGAGAAGAATTCGTAACCGTCCTCAACGACCTGATGCGCGCGACAAATAAGGTCCATGTCATGCTTCTGCAGGAAACGAGAAACGACGTCAGGGCCGAAGGTGAATGAGACACCGCGATCGTTTTCACTCCACCCGGTGATATCTTTGTCAGGATCTGACCACAGCAAGTCGCACAACAGGCCGCAGTCGGGGATCTACGGAAGTCAGCGGATCACCACACCACCACGCAAGCAAAACCCGGGCTTTTGGAGAATCATGGGCCTATCGAAAGAATTAGAGCGTCACTTACATCTGTAGGCCGCATCACGCGACGGATTTGTTCCATGGAGTTCAGGTCAGGGCTCAGTCCCCCATGCATCGTGAAAATTTTCTCGTCGATGATTGCTGCAATCGGCAGGCAATTAAAGCAATCGGTGAACGTCTTCCACAGCTTGATGTTATACCTTCTCTTGCACTCATCGTAGAATCCATATATGCGGTTGATCGACGCACACTCGTGATTCCCACGCAGGATGAAGAAATTCTCTGGATACTTGATCTTGTATGCGAGAAGCAAGCAAATTGTTTCAAGAGACTGTTTGCCTCGATCGACGTAGTCCCCAAGGAACAGATAGTTTGCTTCGGGTGGGAACCCTCCGTATTCAAAGAGGCGCAGAAGGTCGTAGTATTGGCCATGAATATCACCACAGATCTGCAACCGGCAAAGCAACGTATCAGTACTGATCTCGAATGCCAATATAGCTATTGCAAGTCGCACGGTTGAAGAGGATGTACCTTGATAGGAGCTTCCAGTTCCAACAGTATGGGCTGGGAGATGAATATCTCGCGAGCCTTCTGGCACAAATGACGGATTTCTGCTTCGAGTAGCTGCACCTGCTTCCCGGGGCGACTTCCCCTTACTTCAAGCAGCCTATCGATGATAGAGTCCAGGTCCACCTCATTCTGATCCGCCATGTTGTGGTCCCAGTTTAGTGGGCGACTCCTGTTGATCTGAGCTCAGAGCGGGATCGGAAGCTTCTCCAGTAAGTCTTTCCACGGTTCTAGTTCCTGGTTTTAAAGAGCCTATCACCATTTCACAGCGTCAGCCAGCCTGATGAGAACCTGCCAGCAAACTCGCATAAACGCGCTCACGAGGCGAGCGCCACGTGGTCCTTAGGTGACACTTCCTCTACCTCCACTGACCTTAGATCTACTGTCGTGCGGGCGGTGATTCGTCCCTTTGTATTGCTGCGCGTCAAAAGCGAAAGCGACAACACCCGACTTTCACCGAGAAATCCTAGATGTCCGATCTTGTCTGTTATTCAATGTCTACCACAGTCCTTGTCACGAGGGCGAGAGCAAGCCCCTGCTCAACGGGAGAGACAGCTTCGTTGATACCACGTTGGGTTTGTTCGCGGTTTTTGTCGCTGAAGTTTTCGGTTTGGTGTTGGGTATTGTAAATCGGCGTCTTCAGCACGCGAAAAAGGTGGTGGTCGCTAGGTAGAGAGGAAATGCCTGGATCGAACCCAAGCACACAACTCTGACGATTCACTGGGAATAGTTATCGGGCTACAAAACTATCGTTTCGGAGAAGGAGTGATGTTGGGTTCTTGAGATTATTGGGTTGTCGGCTCTTAGCGCAGGAATGTAGGTTAGCGGCTAGAGTAGTAAATGGCGCCGCCAGAGACGGAGCCTAGAGAGACCTTCACAACACCAGCTCGGTTTACCATCTATTCAAACGACCGAAAGAATCGTACAAATTTATCTCTTGCATTTGATTTATACGGATCCGGATATTGAAGCACAATGCGTTCCCTGATAAGAGTTGTAACTATCATTCAAGCTCTCCTGCGCGAGACAGCTGGACCTCTTAGGGACTCGCTTTTTCTCATCGGCTTTGTGTACGCAAATAGATCTGCGACTCACTATTCTCAACGGGAAAGTGCCACTTGCCAGTGGAAAAAGCCCTTTGAGCGTTCGCAGCATAAGCACGAATTCCGCATATATGGTTCATGAAGCACTTTGTCCGGACTCTTTCTGCACAATAATGGCCAGATTTCTTGACTTGGTTTATCTCAACCATTGATCGAACGCTATTTAGTGAATACGCTTTCTTCTTGCAACGCCGAACGCCTTCGCTTCTATGCTACAGATCTATTATTGATCAGGCCTACCATCAGTCCGTAACGATCTTGGCACACATGAGAGCAGTGGTATCTATACACAGAACGCTAATGGCAGCTGTCAGCATAAAACGCCCGCTTGAAAACCGTCAAAATGCGGACGAGAGACCTGCTACTATGACTCACAAACCGTGTGATGTGAATGTTCTACAGCAATGGGTTCCGGAGCTCGGTAAGCCATCAGTGATCCTTGGCCTTCCTGTGAATAGGGGCATTTGCCAAGAGTAGGTACCTGTTTAGCCGAGTGTGCGACTACCACTGAGAATAGCCTGGCTCGATGCTCGGAAAGCAGGAACTTCTGGTTTCAAGTGACGCTGATTCCATCCGTCTTCGCTCAGCATACTCAACCAGTTGCTCCCAACTTCGCTCTTGAGGCTCTCAATTTTTTGTCGATATGCTTCACCGTTGACGTTGAGATTCAAGCTTTGAATCTCCGAGACAAGAGATCGTCCTTTGTCAGATACATCTAATGGTGACAGATTGGCAGATTCTATTATTCCAGGCTGCTGTGGCTGTGGCTGTGGCGATGATGCGTCAGCTCGAACCTGCATTGGGGAAAGTAAGGTCCGCTCGTTCCTTGGCGAGACGTTGTCACTGTTAACGCTGGCGGATGTTGGACGAGCAATTTCTTGCGGAATCTCGCTTTGATTTTGCTGGTTGACGAGGGAGCTCTCCCGAGCAAGGTCGACTACACGCCGCCGTGGACCCTTTCTTCGACGTCCTGACCCTACCGCAAATTCACTTCGCGTCGTTTGAGGTGATGGGCGCTGTAAATCCACTCCATCTGCACCTCCATCGATTTCTTCGACGCATTGAACCTGCGCTTGAAGATTTGACGCTGGCTCCAGAGGCGTGGCTGGGACGATTGGCGTTGCTTCTGGCTCGATAACACGATCTCTCAATCGCCTTCTTTCGCCATATCCAGGAGCTGAAGCATCAATCATAACGTCCTCGGCATATCCTGGGGTGTTGCGGAAGAGATTGAATATGTGAACGCGCTTAAATACGTTTCGGGGTCAGTTTTGCCTGTTCAAGAAGGTATAGGAAGGCTTTTGGCACATCAAGAGAGCGAAAACCCCCATGACATGACTCGACTCATGTCTGGTTCAGAAGAGGAAACATAGACTCCAAAAATACGTACATAGTTGCTATGGCTCTTGACGAAGGGGTTACGCAGAACCCAAATCTCGTGAATATCTGGAATGCCAGTGAGTCTGGCCAACTCGGTTGGGTCTTGTAGTCTGTTGTCGCGAAGGTCAAGACGCTCCAGAGATAATAGCCGTTCGACTCCTGCAATTGACACCAACCGGTTTGCGCGAAGGTTTAGCGCAGTTATAGCCGGCAGAGGGTTTCTTCTCAGTGAGTGTAGGGATTCAATCATGCAATTGCTGAGATTTAGAGCCCTTAAAGACGTCAAGATACTTAAAGCATCTGGAATCTCGACGATCAAATTCGAGGATAAGTCTAGAGAGACCAAGCTGTTGGAAAGGGGGGCAAGACCGGAAGATGTGATTGAGGCGAGGGAATTGTCCGCAAGACTCAAGTGCCTTAGGAATCTCCACTTTGACGCTGGAAGTATACTCATGGGGGAGGCACCAAGGGAGTTGCTACTTGAATTCGAGCTTGCAGATCCCGTTCGCTTCATTTTGACCTGTTTGGAGGTGCTTGGCCTGCTCGGAGATGCGCTTCTCGTCCCTGATTTCTGACGCTGTGATACTGAAATATCGGATTCTTGTTGAAGATGAAAATTTCTTTTGGGACTCTGCCCGAGCTTGTCATCGACCATGGGAGAGCCGGGAGTAGAATTTGCCCGTCCCACATCACTAAACCGTAGCGAAGGGCTTGCTGGCCATGGTAGATGGGTTTTAGATGAGCGCCGTCTTCGCTTGTCCATATCATCTAGCACAATATTGACGAAGAGGTCTGTCGGGTCATCCACATTTGATCGCTTCACAGTGAGCGAGCGCAGTTGCTCTGCCAGTCTATCCCAACCGTAGAACTGTCGAAAGTCTACGTCACAAATCTCAAGTGCACTGACATTCTTAAATGCTAGCAACGGTACTGCAGTATCGAAGGGAAACTCCTCGTACCCCCCGATTAGACGTGCTTTACGGTCCGGTGATAGCCTTAGGCATGGAATTTTTGTGAAAGCGGAGTATAAATATTTCAGGTCTGTCAACAGCTGCGCCTTGGCTTTCTCTGTCTTAGCAGCGCTGGGAGAAGATCCTAGGCCAAAACCAGACCATAGATTGGATATGCCTGACATGGCACTGCGGACGCTGGATACGGAGTGGATCGAGTCGCGATCGCTGCGTCCCTGAGACCTTTGTGACTGGCTAAGAAAAGAGACGTAATTGGCGGGCGATGCCTCGGCATGGATGTTTTCTAACCGTACGTTCATTGGCCCCACAGGAACTCCAATCTCTTCTATGCGTGACAAAAGGTAGAAAAGGTGATGTGAGGTCAAGGTGAGCTTGGCCGGCTTGAGACTGTTTGACGTGAAATGGAGGGTGCCAAGGGAAAGGGCAGCTGCCAGAGGGTTCGAAGTGGACGAAGAAGGAGTAGAGTCTTGGTAGCTGCTGATTTGTGTAGGAGAGGCCTCTCCCATAGCGACGCTTGTCTGTCCATTTTTGGGAGTTTGCCTGCGCGTTTGCAAGGCGTTGGCAAGGGCTTTTTCATGTGTCCTAACAAACTGTGCTAAATTCTTCAAGCCAGTCAGTCATGTTTCGTGATGCAGATTTGGCGACTGAGTCTCGGCGTCCTACCTTGACAAAGATTTGTCCATCCTCCGAGTCCATGCTGAGCAATACATAAGGGTTACAAGAGGCTATGGTGAGAGGAGAGGAGAGGGTTGTGTTGCGCGGCGCCAACGAGTCGAGCGTTTGGAATGCACGTTTGAAGGTCAGGGTTATGATACAATGCTACCCCTCGGAGCGATCTTGACATGAATAGCTGCAGGAGGGAAGTATGACCTAGTGCGTGGTAAGAAGTCGGCTAGAGAGATATATTGGACGATGGTTGGCGACGTGCGTGAATGGTGGTATTACTGTATGTATGAGCTCGTCTAACGAAAGCGTTGGTGCGAAAGGAAGAGGTGCGGGCCAATGATAGGGAATGGATTGAAAGGAAGTGGGGAGCTACAGTTATGCAGAGATGATGCAAGCTTGCGAGAGCTGCAGAAAAAGTGGAGGGAAGTGGAGGGGAGTGGAGGGGCAGATAAGCAAGCGTGTGGCTTGTTTCGATTTATGGTTCCGCGATTACTGTAATCCACTGTTTCCGATGAGCAACGAACGAATAACAAATAGGTAAAGTTGTAAACTAAAGGGTTGATGATATGCTGATGGGCCTTGTTGGGGAGCTACCTACGCACGCATATACGGTGAAGTGGTAATCTTATGTAGTGAATAAAGTAGAGTACCTTAGTAAAGGTACCTTAGCTTATAGGTAAAGTAAGGTAAGGTAGGTACGGTACGGTATGCCGCTTGGAACGAGATGGAGTGGGGAATAAGGTAGGCAATAATAATAATGATTTGAGACTACTTATCTTACCCTTAAAGTGCAGGAGATTAGAATTGAAAGTTATTGTTATTATTATTGTAAAGAATATACCTATATTACGGCGGTATTATCGTAATTGATTATCATCATCGTTGATTGTTGTTGTTGTTGTTGTTGTTGTTGTTGTTGTTGTTGTTGTCGTTGTTGATGTTGATATTAAAGATTAATCTTAATTGAAGACTAAGAGAGAATCAGGCTTTC
>NKYR01000143.1:0-37017 GCA_003184365.1 Evernia prunastri
GTTAATGTTACCCTCATTAGCTTACATCAAGTAGCTAGCATAGGCGTATAAAACAATCAATCAATCAATAGTTATAATTATTTACGATTATCGATAATTGGACTATAAAATTTGTAATTAGTTTCTTTAATAATTACTAAGTTCTTTTTATCGATTAAAATTATTCGTAAAATAATTATCAAAAAGATTTAAATAATTAATAAGTCGAATATATTTCGATATATTTTTAGATTAATTTTCGTATTTTTGAAAAGTAGACGAAATTTCGTAAGCGATCGTAGATTTTATAAGTTTCGTTATAAATATATCGATTATAATCGTATTCTAGAATTTAACGCGTTAACTTTTCGAAAATATAAAAATAATCGAGATTAAAATTATTAAATATATAAAGTAGTTGAGAATTAATATTTAATCGATATAACTAATAAATCGTTTAAGAATCGATTTCGAAGTTCGTAGTATTCTTTATTTACTTTTAAATTTACTTCTAAATTCGTTCGAAGTAAAAATCTTTTGATAAAATATTAGAGATCGTTTTTAGAAATTCGTTTTCGACGTGTATTATTACTATTAAGAAGATATTAATCGTTATCGACTTTTTTATTAAAAGTCGAAAAAGCTCGTTTATATTATCGTGAAATTTTTTAGCGCGATAAATTATTATTATTCTTATTAAAAAAGTGAATAGATATAACGCTTACTCGTTGAGTCTAACTAAGCGACGTTCGTTTATCTTATTTTAAAGAATTGATTTTAATATTATATAATCGATTATAATAGTAAAATTTTCGTTATCGAAAAATTAAGAAAGCTTAATTAAATTTATATTAAAACATCGATCTTTAATTTTATTATTTAATATTTTATCTCGATATTATTAAAATCGCGAGATAAAAATAGAATAGATCGTTCGATCTCGTCGATTCTCAGTTAATATAAGATCGTATTATATTCTTTCTCTTTACTTTCGTCGATATAAAAAATAAACGAACGATTAAAATTCGAGAACGTTAATATCGACGTATTATATAATTTAGTTTTTAGTATTTTTTAGATTTTATAATATTTAAATTCGAATTAAAGCTTAATAAATAATGAAATAAATTTATTCGAAAATTATATAAATTTGATGACGTTTAAATTAATATCAAATAAAAATCGCTTCTTCTTCGCGTGATTTCGTCGAAATTATTTTTTATTAAGACTTTTCTTAAATTCTTCGATTTTAAGTTTAATAAAAGATTTAATAATAATTACGTAGTTTTAAACAAATTTGTGATAATATTCGAAAAAATATAAATTAATTTTTAATTCTTTAAGATTTCTTGAAAAAGATATTCGTCGAATAACGTTTATTTATTTTTTTATAATATTTAAATTTAATCTAAAGACGTAATAATTAAAATTCGTAATATTAAGATATACAAAATAATACTTCGAGAAAAATAGCGTTATCTCGCTCTTTTTCAATAGATTTAAAACTTGATTTAAATATTTAACGTAATTATTTAAGATCGAAAAGAAAATAATTATATTATCGATATAAATTAATATAAATTATTAAAGATAAAAGATGAAAAGTCTTTTTATTCGATATTAAAAAAATTCAGACGTATTCGTTAAACTTATAATCAAGATTTTTAATTATTTTTGATCTCGATAAAAATTAATAAACGTGATTTTTTATTAATTAGACGATCGAATTAATTATTGAAAAAATTCTTTAGTGAAATTAATCGATAAAAATATTATCGAGTTATCGAGAGCTTTTAAAATAATATCTTACTTCGAGAATGAATACGCATTAAAATAAAATTTGATATTAATTTTTCGCAAATCTATTATTATTCTAAATTTATTATTTTTTTTATATTATAAAAGTCGAAAAAAAGATCGCTAATAATACTTTTAATAAGATTTTTTCGACGTATTCTTATTTTATTAAAAGATCGAGAATAAAATTTATAACTTTTCAATCTCTTTGAAATAAGTTAAAAAAATATAATTTTAATTCGAAAAGATCTAATTCATTTTTAAAAGAAATAAATATTTTAATTTTATTCTTAAAACGATTAAGACTCGATCGAAATAAAGTTTGATATTTCTTTAAAATCTTCTCGATTTTTTCTCGATATTTAAAATCTTATAATTTTAAGATATTTATCTTTAATATTACGACGTCTTCGAAATAATTTATAATATATAATTTAAATTTCGTCTGAAATTTGTTAATAAAAATATCGATAAAATAAAAATTAATTTTTGTGAGTTTCGCGAAATTATATAAAATTAACAAAGAATTTAATAATTAATCTTTATAAATTTTATACGAATATGTTTCGAAATTTGTAATTGAAATTATATTAGAATAATCGTTAAATACTATTTATATTTTCGATATAAAAACTTTTAATTAAAGATTTATTTTTAAGATAAATTCGAAAAGATAGAAGTATTTAGTTATCTATTTAGCGTCGAATTAAAAAATTATAACTTCGATAACGTAGATATTAATCTTTTTTCTTCGAGATATCTAAAAAATCTTAATCTTTATTAATAATATTAATATAAATAATTTCTTAATATATATATTAATCTTAGAAGCTTTTGATCTAATTATTCGAATTAATATTTAATCTTTATCGTTAATATCGATTATATCTAAAAAATCTCAGCGAATATCAATATTATTAAATTTTAAAATATCGATATCGATAATTATTTTATATAATAAGTTTAAGATAATATAAAATTCTCTCGAAACAATCTTTTCTTTCTTCGTAATAATTCGTATTTTTATATTCGTCTTAATATAATTATATAAGAATAAAGTTTCGATATTAATTTTTTTATAACGTAATTCTTTTTATTAAGTATTAAATACAAGCGATATTTAAAGATTTAATATTTAAATATAATTTCTAAATTCTCTTATTCTCTGAAAAATAAATATATGTAATCTTAAAAAAAATTTAAAAGTTATTTTAAAGATTTTTAAGTTCAAAGTTTAAATATTTAAAGTAATTTTAATGATATTAAAATCTAAGATTATTCCGATAGCGAGTGTAATAATCGAAATTAATTAAACTTATAAAAACATCTTTATAAATATATTAAAGTAATTAAGAAATATTAATAAGTTTAAGAAATTCGTAATAAATATAGATATATTAATAATTAAAATACTATAAAGTTACTTTTTAATAAATCTCGATTATTTATTTAAAATTCTAAAATTCTTTCCTTTAAAGCTCTTCTTCGATTAAAGTTTGTAATATAATATACGTTTTTCAGTCGTAGACGTCTAGATCTTCGTTTTTATCTACGTCTTTCTTCTCTTCTTTTAAATCTATCTTTATTATTTTTCGACTTTAATTTATATAATCGTTATTTTAATAATCTTCGTCATAATAACAATAAAAATAAAAAAGTAACTTCTTCGATTTTCGTTCGTTATTTTTAATATTTAAGATTTTTAAGATTCGCTTAAATTCTTGAAATCGTCTAAATTTAACTTTAATCGAGACGATCTTCGATTTGATATTTTAAATTAATTCTTTAATTCTTCAATTGTAAGATTTTTAAGTAAACATTAAATTTTAATAAAATTTAACGTGAATAAGTTAAAATCGAACTTTATTCGAAACTTATTTAGATTATAAACGCGTTTTATAACGACTTCGTTATTACGAATTTATCGATTAAAATTTTTGATAATATTTTCTTTTTCACGTATAAGAATAACGAGTATTAAATTTACGTCGAGATCTTATTAAAAATATCGAATAATTACGATATCGTGAAAACAATTAATCTTTTTAATTAAATATTAATTAATAATTAAAATATTATTATCCAATCGAAATTTCATATTTTCGATTTTCTTTAGAAATTTAAAACGATTTAATCGATATTTTTTAAAAAGTTTATCTTTTTATATAATGAGACTATTATTTATCTTCTAACGTATTCGAACGAATAATTTATTATATTACTTTAAGATATCTTCTTTTAAACACATTAATAGTATTCTTAAAATTAAATTATTATTTTTTAATTTCGTAATATATTGAAAACGACGAATAAAGAAAGTTATAAATTGCTTATTAAGATTAAATATTATAATATCTATTAATCGAAGAATTCGAGATTTTCGTTCTTTCGAGACGTAATTAATAGAATTTAAATAATTATAATTTCGAGATTAACGATTAGATTAATAGCGTTTATGAAAATATTTATTCTACGAAGTTAATTAATAGCGTTCTCGATAAAAACGTTTATTCGATAACGATATTTAATTATATTTTCGATTATAGTAATATTTAAAAAATAATTTTAATCGACGATTTTTTTTAAAAATAAATTTAAAATCAATATTTACTCGATAACGAAGCTCGATATTTTATCGAATAACTTTAAATCGAAGATAGACTAATTTATCTTTCGCTTCGAAACGACGTAATTTTAATTTATAAAATCTTTAATAATTATTTGAAAATTTCGAAATCAAATTTTTTAATTTAATATTACGTCGATTACAATTTAATCGATTACTAAAAGATTTTAATCTTATATTTTAATGAAGTAAAATCGATATTCGATTAATTCGTCGTAATGAAATAATAATTAATAAATCGACGAAATTTAAAGATCTATTTATATTTCTAATTAATTTCTTTTCTACCTCTCGATTATACGAATTATAATTAAATCGATCGAGATGAAGAAAATCGAAGAGATTTCTTTTTCGACGAAGTTTTTTAAATCTTCGAGATTATTAAACGAATAGAGAAGATCTTAATAAATTAAGAATCTTCGAAGTCGAAAAGAATTAACGACTAAAGAATTTCTTAATAAAATTCGACAATAATTTAAATACTTTAAGTTCTTCTAAGTTATTTCTCAGTCTAAAGATTTAAAATTAAATTTTTTTTTAATTTAATATAAACTAAGACGAGTTAAACGAGAAAAGATATTTTTCGACTTTTTTCTAATATTATCTATCACAATTATGTGGTAGAACACTTGATTCTATTAACTATGGAGTGCTATAGTACAAAGGGCGACCTATATAGAACCGCCCTATGGGCGGTGTCAAGGTCGATCTTGACCCGACCTTTAGCCGGGCCGAGGCCTTGACGGTTCTCTATTCTACAATTTCAACACTCTCCTTCGCCCGCATATTCTAAGCGTCGGATTATCAAAATAAGTCTAGTGTCGAATAGCTAAAGTTAGAAACCGAATAGTCAAAGTGAGACTAGCGCCGGGTAATTAGGGTATCCCCCACCCCCCATTATACCCCTTTAAAGACGATTTTGAAATCCACGAGTTTCAACGCTCGCGAAATTCGAAATCTCAAACAGACTAATACGAAATTCGGGTGATAAAGATGAAGTGGTCGAAATCCTGAAAACGACTATATCAAACCGTCTATTTCACACGAATCTTCCGAAAATTTCACTTTTTGTCAAAAAACGGTTTTTTGAGAATTAAATTTTCATATCACTTGATATATATCATCAAAATATGATCGAAGGATATATGTGAAAATAATTCTTCTAGCTATATAAAATCTTTCTAGTTGCATAAAAACGATATGTTATAAAATCTTCGATAATCGATTATAAAGTTTTAATATTTGATATTAATGATCATCGCGTACAATGCGAAGATTTTCGATAAGATTTTGACTGAGATATGTCTATAATAACAGGTACTCTGTATAAATACTAAAAGTTTGACGATTATAAAGATAATGATCGCTGAAGAAGATACGCGTTTGCGAAGAATAAAATAATGTTATTCGAAGATTTTTCGAGTAAGTCGATTATTCGATAGATTATTCAAAATGCGAGAATTAATGAAATTACTTCTCTGAAGCTAAATTTTAAATAATAACAAGTTGACGATTAAAATAAGAATATAAATAACTTTTCTGAAGCTATAATGTTAGCGATTAATTCTTAATCTTTAGAAGATGCTTCGAGATTACTTTTATCTCGAGAACATCGCGAAAAGCGATAAACTTATTAAGATATAGAGTCTTAGTGAAATCGTTAGTTATCTGCTTATCGATAAAAACGAATTGTATATTTATAATATTATTATTGACTTTTTCGCGTACGAAATAATAAGCAATATTAATATACTTAATACGAGTATAAAACTAAGCGTTCTTTGCAAGAACGATAATATTCTAATTATTATCAAAAATAATAGTAATTTTTAAATTAGAGTTTTTAAAACGAAGAAGTTAATTAAGTAGATTCTTTAATCAGATCGCTTTCTTAATAACTTACGTTTAATCGATATACTCTATCTCATAAATAGATAATATTACTATAACTTGACGTTTAAACGATTAACTAATAACGTTACTATTCACATTAAATAAATAGTCGAAGATAAATCTTCGAAATAAATCGTCAATTCAATCAAAATCGATATAGTCGATAAAATTCTAAAAAAAATCTTTATACACTAATTCGTAGTGTATAATATCTCGAAGATATCGAAAGATTCGAATAATCGCACTTTAGTATATTAAAGTCGAGTTAATTATATAGTAACTGACGAGAGAAACGATATAGACGATATTAGAGCGAGTCTCGAGCATAACGTATATAAGAAATCTCACAGCTGATTGATAGTTCTCGCGTAATTTTCTTAATATTATATAATCTTCTTCGATCGACTGCAATTTACGATTAATCTTTAGAGATATAAAGATCGAATTAAGATTTCAATAGTTAAAATAATTAAGAAACCGAGTGACGTAAGTCTTTTAACTTAGACGAATAATATTAATAACGCGATCTCGTTTAATAGTTATATCTAAATAATAAACGATCGATCTCAAATCAAATATATGAAATTTGATCTTGAGAGCTTTCTTAATACGCTAAATATCGACTTTATTAAAATCGATAATCAAAATATCATTCACATATAGAGCGATAATAATGTTTTTCTTAATGTTTATAAATACGTTATCGTTCGATTCGATAAGTACGAGATCGAATTCTTTTATATACTTCGAGAAGTGCTAATATTAAATTCGAAAGGATTATTTTAGATTATAAAGAGCTTTATTTAGCTTACAGACTCTATTATTCTTACTAAAATCATCGAATTACTACACGTAGATCTCTTTCTAAATATTATTATAGAAAAAAACGATTTTAATATTTATTTGTTTCACGTTCTAATTTATAATCGCTATTAAAACGAAGATGATTTTATAATTTATGAATTTGATTACCGATACGAAAGTATTATAATAATCACGACTTTTTTATTATTTAAATTCACAAATAATTCAGCGAGCTTTATACCGAGTGACTTCTTTAATAAAATTTCGCTTTAAAGTATAAATTTAGCGCTTTCGAAGAACGTAAGCGTCGAGAAACATTTAAACGAGATATTAAGTATTATTATTTATAAGAGATTTGTATTCGTTTTTTATAACGAGCTCTTAATATATACGAGCGAGTGAGTTTAAAATAATTTGCTTATAAATTTTAAATTTAAAGACGTTAAACTTATTAATATAATATATTAATAGAGCGAATATCGCAAATAAACTTTAAAGAGAATTAGATGAGAGATCGCGAAGATTCGAAATCGTCAAATTAGAATAGTTTAAAAGTATCTTTTAAATAACGCTTAGTTTAGCATCTTCTCGAATCGTTTTCACTGCGATAGAGTTCACATTTGAATTAAATAATAACGTAGATTCTCGTATTGATATAAATACGAATCTTACAGTCGATTATAAAAAGTTTAATCGTGATTTTGACGCTAAGACTATAAAAGACGATAACACGTCGACTTTTGAAGTAATCGAAGATGATAAAATATTTTCTTTAGACGTTATCGAAAAATTATCTGAGATCGCTGAAGAAATAGCTATTCTAGATATAGATAATAATAGCATATCGTTCGAAACGTTAGTAATACGCTACTCGTTTAGTGTTTTCTTTATAGCGAATATTAATACGATTAAAAAACGTTATCGCTTATTAAAAAATTGATGAATTTTAATTTCTTCTTCGAAGTTTACAACTAAAGAACGTTTCTTCACGAAGTGTATATTATTAATTCGAATAACTCTCTTTTTGATTAGATTGTAAAATCGAAAGATAAATTCTCTCTTATATTCCAAGAGAACGTAGTTTTCGCTACGATTTATAAGTTTTTTTTGAATACGCTTTAGCGCGTAAGCGACGAAGTCGATAGTACGCAAATAAAATAGAATAGACTTTCGATAATATATCGTTTCGAAAGATATTATTACAATTTAAGTGTTAGACGATCGCAATATAAGACAATTACTAATAATCACGATTTCTGATTAGAAGAATTTATTAAGATTTGAACTTAGAAGAATAAGATATATTTGATATAATAGAGTCTAATCAAAACGCTTCGCTGTATCGTTCATTTGAAAATTATTCAATATAATAAAATCTTATTTAATATCACACTATAGAAGATAAACTAAAAAGAGCTTAATAATATATTTGTTATTATTATCGAGACGAATACAATAAATTTTGAAGTCTAAAGATTTGAGATAAATCTTGAATCTTAAGAATATAACGAAGATCTTACTTTTATAACGAATATAGTAGACTTTAAAGTAATAGATGAAATTATTTTTAAATGTTATAAAGTATCTAGCGTTATTAAAATCGATAGAAAATAGAAATTCTACGAGATTATTATAAAAAAATTCGTCTGAACGAGTAATAAACGCTATGAGATTGTTATGAAAAATAACTTTTTGACGTTTCATAACATAGCATTTATAGATATATTTATTCGCGATATTCTTGATAAAATTCACTCGTATCGTTATACTAAAAAGTCTATTTAGATTTTGCTGATTTAAATAGTTTATACGAATATAATGAACAAAATCGAAAGAGACACTATAGACGATAAAAATATTATTAATCTATTACAAATTTAAGAAGAAGAGATCTCGATTGCGAGTGTCGATAAGAATAAGATTATTATCGATAGCGAGAATATAGTCGATCTTATGAAAAGCGACGACGATATCGATATTTAAGAGTTTATCGACAGATAGAAGATTGATATTCATATGAAATATATGTAACACATTTAATAGATTGATAGTAACACGTTAATAGATTGATAGTAACACGTTTATCGATTATCGTATAACATAAAATAACGATCTCGCGATTTATAAGCTGAATCTAATTATTTTCAATGCTCTTAATAGAACGAGAATAAATCGATTCGTAGATAATAAATATAAATCGATTCGCAAAGAAATAACGAGAATAGTCGAAATTTATTATTATACGAAAGCTAAGCTCGATAACGTCGACAGTTATAAAAATTATAAGTTTCTCATCAGACGCGATAAGAATATCGAAGTTATTATTATTCTCAGTAACAATAATTATAAGATTAATAATCTATTCGTCAGAGGCGTCGAGAATATTATAATTATCTAATTTCTCGAGAATATAGTTAATATTAAAATAATCGTTCTCTTCTGAAGTCGAGATATTAAATAATATTTCTTCGATACGCTTTCGCTTATTGCTTAACGACTTATTTTCAAAAATAACAATAATCTTTATCTTTTTCTTCTTCTTCTTCTCGATTATAAACTTTTTAAACTTAGAATAAAAAAATTTGATTCAATATTTAATGAAAAGATATTTATACTTTCGATTAGTCGCTTTATATAGAAAATAAGTTTTTCGATTATTATTGTCGTTAGCGCTCTTCGTAGATTTATCTTTATCTTTATTATTACGATAAATAAGTATAACAATATTAAAATCGTTCGATAAGATACGACGTTCTTCGTTCACGACAGTTAGAATAATTTCATCAAATTTGACGCAATTCTTATTATAGAGCTTATAAATTTAAGTGTAAATTATAATAAAAATTTTAAAGATATTATCAAGTTCGATAAAAACTAGATCGATTAGATAAATCTTCGAAAGAATAAGACTGTCGTCTAAATCAGCGATATCGATATTAATTCTTCGAAACTTCTTCTCGTATTAATAAACTTTATCTTTAAAGCTGAAAATAATAATACGAAGCTCCTTTATAAGCTGTGTGTAGAGATTAAAATCGACTAATCTATAACTTTCGACAATAAAATTAAACGTCGTTTTGAAATCTTCGACGTGTTTCTTGATAAATTAACGTTTATTATAATCTAGACGATTTCGAATTATCGCGAATATACGAGACTTTTCGATATTGACAAAGAGAAAGAGATTATTAATAATAAGTTAATTATCGATATTTTCGCGTTATAAGATATATTCAAAAAAAGATTTTAAAATTTTGATAAAGATTAAAAATATACTATTATTGTCGACGAAGTCGAATTATTCGACGATAAGCTAACTATTTGATTATTTAGATATCGCTAAAATCGCTGAAAGAAAAGCGAAAAGATAATACGTAAAATGTTAATAAGAATAACGATAATAATATTAATAATAACGATTCAGCTATCGTTTTAGATAAGATATCGATCGAAGAGGATTTAGAGAATATTTTTGAATCTAAGAATGATTATTTCGAAGAAGATAACGAAGTTTTCGCACGAAGATCAAATAGTTCGATATTATTGATAATGCTAAGAATATCTTCGCTGGCTTCGAAGTCGATACTACTATCGTCTAACGATACAGTGAAAGTAGAATAGATGCTCTGATTACTGTCAGAGTTCTCGAGAATATTATCAATATCTGATAACTTTCGACGTTAATCTTCGAGTTTTTATAGAAGAAACGAAAAGTGTTTATACGTAGATCTGCGATAAATTCGAGCGACGTTATTGAAATGAAAAACACTTAGAAATAAAAATAACTTGATAATATAGACTGATTTTCGATGAAACTATATTAAATGTAATTATAGAAAACGTGTAAATCTTCTTAAAGAGAATTTGACGCTCTTCTTATGCTATTACTTCAGCAAAAACTCGAATTTAAAATATTCATCTTACGAGTCGTCGTTATAAAATTAAAATTAATCTATTATAATCACAGCGATGAAATATTTGCGAAGATAACGAATTGAAAAATTCGATAATAGAAGTTAATCTTCTTCTTCGAGAGCTTTTGAGATCAAAATACTTCACAACAATAAGATACTCTTATTGTTTTGCTTTATAACAGACTTTTTTTAAGCGCTCTGTGAGAAATCGATTAGTGCAAACTGTTTTAGACGATTTTAGACTGTGATTAAATAATTGATGTTATTGATTTCAGCCACGTCGAATAATTATTATTAACTCGGTTTTAATAAATTCACTATTAATAAAGCGATGTAAAGAATAATAAGATTTGAAAATCTCGTTAGCGTGTTCTACGTAGAAAAGTTGATAATGTTTTAGAAATTGTTGATTCTTGATAGTGTAACGATTTGACGATCACATAACGCGGCATTAGCAGTCGATAACTTCGACGTGTCTCGATATACTGACGAGAAGCTAAAGAAGTTCTTAGTTATCGATTTTCGATTAAAGAATCATTTTATAGTAAGCAATATTTATATTAAAGAGATTTGCAAAGAGATCTATATAGCTACAGCGACTCGTCGCGATAATTATATCGCAATACGATAAATATCGAATGCTTAGAATTGATCGCAGTTATAGTTAATAATAGATTATTACTATAGATAAACAGCGTCGAATAAGTTCGAACTTACGACCTATATAGAACCGCCCTATGGGCGGTGCCAAGGCCGACCTTGGCGGTCCTCTACCCTACAATTTCAACATTATCTTCGCTTCGCGTCTGATAATAAACGATATATCGTCTAAACTGCTTTTATATTAATATTATTTATCGATGTTCGAAGAAACGACAAATCGTATCTCAAATCGTTTTTTGTTAGTTTTTCGATAACTATTAAAATAATAATATAATCTCTTTAATAGCTGATTTTAAAATACTAAGAATTTTCAATATTTATTCGAATTTTCGTAATTTTCTTTATTCGTTCGATAATATAGTCTATTATTTTTAAACGTAATATTAAGCGTTTTTTAGTTATTCTAAAAGATTCGACGAATTAATTAAAACGATTTTTGAAATTAAGAAAATCGTTTTTTTCTATCTTCGTTATAATAATCGACTTTATAAAAATATTCTCAGACATAGCTTTAATAGACGATAATGCTCTTAAAAAAATTTGAAGTATTTTAATATTTTATTTAAAAGTTCGTAGAGATAATTAAAAAAAATTCGAATTTATCTTTTAAAATAGAAATTAGCTAGTATTATAATAATTCGAAAGAGATCGATAAGATCTTAGTGTCTTCGTAATTAGTCGTTTAATAACTTATTAATTAATCGAGTCGATTAATTCGTGTTGAGAGATTTTAAAGATAAAAAATCGTAAAGTTAAAAGAATAATTTTAAGATTTTTTAATTAGTCTGATAATTTGAAATTAGCGTAATTAAATTAGATGTAAATTGCTTAAAATCGATTAAAATAATATAATATTAATATAGCGAAAGCGTTATTAGTGATTTGAGAGTATTAACGAAAGCGTCTGATATACTTCGAACTTCTTTATATATAGAATCTAGATAATAATTAATATATCTCGAAGACTTTTAAAATTCAAAAAAAATAGCTTGATATATCTTCTTGATATCGCGATGTTGTTATTAGTTGTCACGATCGTCACAATATATAGATATATAGTAGATGTAAACGTGATAATCAAGAACTATCGAGAATTCTGCTATCTAAATACATTGTTCGCCAAGCATATCTAGACATGACTAGCTCCTTCCAGACCAAGCCTGACCAGACCATAGACCAGACCATAACAAAAACTCTCATCTTTTTATCGATATCGATAAAATTCGTCTTTACGTCTCTATTAATAATAGACTTAAAAATAAATTCTTATTAACACTCTTTATATCTTAGAAATATCGCTTAATTTTATATTAAAAAAATAATATATACGCGTCGATATTTAAATATAATAATTTATTTTATTTTCGTCTATAAAAATCTAAATTCTTATTAATCTCTTTTAAAGTTAAATTAATATCGATATTTATATCGAAATAGTGAAATATTAAATTTATTATATTACACTACGCTTTCAATCATAAGAAGCGATTTAATTCTATCGATAATAACTCTAACTTCTCTTTTAATTCGAAATCTAATTTATAATACGCTCGTATAAGATATTTGAAATATTAAAATATTTAAAAATTAATTAAGTTATTTAATCTTATTAATCTTATTAAAAATATTATTAATGAAGAAATTTATACGTCGTACGTTATCAAAAAGACGCGTAATATATTATATAAATTATATATTTATTCTAAGAAGAGATCTCTAAAGTTAATTTATAGCGACATTTATATACCTCGTAATTATAACGACGATAAATATTTTATTATTTTTATAAATAATTAAGATAAGCGCTTTAAAATTAAAATTATCGAAAGTAAAAGCGATATCTTTTTTATTTTAAGCGCTTTTATTGCGATTCTAAACGACTTTATATAACTTATTCTTTATAATCTAACAGCTAATTTTTACATCAAGAAATTAATCTTTCTCGAGACGTAGTTGATTCAATATAATTAGTATCGAGTCTGAGTTCTTTATCATCAAATAAGTGAGCTGCGATAAAGTACTAACGTCTTATGATGATTTTATATCGTTTTCGTTCTATACGAAATCTCGTAGCTTAAAATAACGTCGTTTCTTGATCTAAAGTTTCACAAGATTTATCTACTTCGTGAGATCTAGAAGTAAGTCGCGCGATATAATAACGAGATATTCGATTTAATAAGAATAATTTTTTTTTCAAAGAATTATTGTTTTGACAAAGTAGAAATTAATATCGAAGAATAAAAATAAGATGAAAAAGAAGAGAAGGGAGATAGAGAGAGATATAAATATTTCGGAGAATATAGCGTTAAACAGTCTATTCACAAGGAGATTCTTCACGATTCTCTTTTTATTATTTGTTAATCTTTTATTAATAAAGAAATTCGCTTTGTTCTTCGTTTGCAACAAAAAAGTGTCTATAGTTCGATCGTTTATTACTCGAATATGAAGTCGTGAAGAATATAATAAATTGAAATAATGTTCTTTCGAATAATCGAAACTTCGCAGAGAGTTAGAGGGATATTGACGGACTTTTTGCGGGTAAATTTGGCGGAGATGACAGTCTTGCGAGAAATGTAATAGGGCGAATTATTGTTCGATGAGGACGTCGTGAAGAATCTAGATATCTCTGATGATATTCTTTCGAACGATGTAGTCGAAATTGAGTTGCGCTTATGTGTTGTGGTGAGATTATTTGTTGTTTATAATTTGTACTTTCTCTGAGATTATAGCGACTTTTTGATTGAAGAATTTGATTTTGAAGTGTTATTTTGTGAAGTTTTATGAAGTGTTATAACGAGTTCTTTCGATTCGCTAGTTATACGAATAATCTCAGTGATTATTTATTTCTCTGACTGATTCAAAGACGACTCTCTATCTCGACACGAGCTCTTTAAGATTCGATTATCTGTTTAATAGACTAATTTAAGACGTTATATTTTATTCAGTTAAGATATTTTAATAAGACATATCTTATTCAGTTAAGACGTCTTGACAAGATTCAGTCTCGTATAATGAACTGATTCAGAAATACGATGTTTTAATATTTCTATCTTGATCACTGTCGTAGCGATCTTAAATTAGTATCTTGATAAAGTCTCTATTAATAGCTTATTTATTAAAATGTATTCGTCTGCTGAACGAACGAAAGGAGATACATCTTTGATAGTATTATACTCTATTAGTCGCGAGTGTTTTGCTGCTCGTGTAGATTTCTCTTCGCCGAATATACGAAGGAGACTCTTTATAATGTCAGAATCAGTATAGATATAGTTAGTATAAGTATAGAAGACGAAGGATAAAGAGTCTACCTGGCTATGTAGAAGGATAGCATGACTATATGTAGATCATGATCCAGCCCTATGGTTTTCATAGGACTGTAGGGCTAACAAAGGAGGAAGGTACTGAAAGGCCCTGATAGTAACCAGGGTACGGTCGTAACAGATATTTATTAATTTAACTTCTTTATTCAGCATAATTTTTAGCTCACGCTCGATTATAATGTCTATCGATATCTTTAAAGAATTAGTCTTCTGTTATTTAAAGTTCATTTTAACATATTAAGACGATGAAACTTGATAGTGTTAAATCGTTTTCTAAGATGTTTCTTAATCGTCACTCTGACTTGAAAGAAGTATAGAAGTGTAAAAAAGATATAGAAATTATAATTCTATTTAATCGAATTATTAAATAAGCGAAATCGATTGTATAACTTTAAAATCGTGTAAAGCTATCGCGACGACGTCGAAGCGAACTTTCTTTAAGAATATAGTCTAGCTAATCTATATACTAATATTGAAGTAATGTTAATAAGTATCTAGATACTACAGTTACTGCTATAAAATCAATTACTAGTTATTATATTTCTATATAACATCTAAAGAAGAAGAAATCTATATACAAGAAAAGGTCTTTATATATTAATATACTAGATCGAATAAGTACTAGCGATAGCGAGTGTTGAAACGTTCGAGTGTTGAATCGTTTCAACATTTAGTTATATAGTTACTTCAGTCTTATAGAGTTTTTAATCTTCGCAGTCTTCGCAGCCACTGCAGCAATAAAGATATCTTAGTCTTATTTATACTCTTATTTATACTTCTACTTCTACTTTTATCTATATCTATATTTATATCTATAAATATTTCTATATCGCTAAATAATTTAAATTATTAAGCGATTAATTAAAGAATAAGTCGATTATAAAAAAACGATTTATTAATAGAATAGAGTAGTTAATAATCGATCTACAACTAATAGATAACTTTTTTTGATTTTAAAATAAGATTTTTAAGTTTTTCGTTCATTTTTAAATCGTTTTCTTACTAGTTTATTATACTTAAATATTTATTATATAATTTAATACGATCGCTATATTATCGATAGAAAATCGTTTAATTCTCGTTGAAAAAACCGTTGAAAAATCGTTGAAAAACGAGTTCTTAATCGATTATAATCGATTATATACTTTCGCTAACGAGTAGAACAGTAGCGAAGAGTATAAAAAAGATCGCTGAAAACGAGTTAAGACGAATAAATTTCTTAACGAAATTATCGTCTAAATACTTCTTGAACATTTATAATTCTCTTTAAAATATAAGATATATAAATTCAAATTCGAATTTCTTATCTAAAAGTAATAATATTTTATAATTATAAAATCGATAGAAAGAAAGTCAATCGATATTCTCGCGAAAAGATATATTTAGAAAATTATAATATTTCTTAAATATAAAAATCTTTAAGTTCGAATAAGACTTTTTATTTAAAGTCTTCTCGATATTATCTATTATAACGATAAAAACTTAAATTTCGAATTCTTTAACAAGTTTTATAAACGAAATTTTTTTTATTATATAAATTTTTAAAGATTATAAAGACTTCGACGTAGATTCGAAGAAGACGCGCTTTTTAAAATAAGTTTTAAAGTTTTAAATAGTAATTCGAAGCGTTTCGACGATAGAATTCTTTAAATATCAAATTCGACGTCTCTTTATCTAACGACGTTAAATATAATAACTTAAAAAATAATCGTTTTCGGAATTACTTTTTAACGATAAACTTCGATAATATATTAAATAAGATTATCGAGATTTCGATTTAAATCGATAATTTAATAATAGCGATAAATAAATAATAGATAAGTAGATTTTCGTTCGAAAAGAAGTAAATTTTAATATAATTCTTTTTTATTTATAAAAGATTAATAATAATATTATAAAATAACAAGATAATTACGAAGAAAATAATAAGAATAGAGAATTTTAAGTATTTAAATGTTTTAAAGAATATTCGAACGAAGTAATATAGAATTAAATTTAACGATCTAATTGTCGAATTTTTAAAGTTTTCGAAAGATGTTAAGAGTTATTAAAAAAACGTGATAAGTTTACGTATAAATAAGATTAATAAAGATTTTTATAATAATATCGCAATCGAAGAGACTATTAACTTTAAAATTATTTATATCTAAATTAAATGTATATAAATAAGTTAAAAATCGCTTATTAGTTAAATTTGATTATATAATTATAAATATTAAAGAGAATATTAAAATTCTTTTTAATGATTTCTACGCGTAATTAAACGTAGAAATTAAATATTTTTTAAATTTAAGATCGCGAGAATAATAAAAATTATAAGAATTATATCGTTCGTAAAGTTTATTAGATAAAGAAAAATCTTTTATTTCTTAAAAATACGTCGAAATAAATAATTTTTAAAGATATAGTTATTATGTTTTACGTAAAAATATAGTTTATTATTAATACGTCGTTAACGCTTTTAAATCGTAATAAAATCTCGATTATTTATAAATCGAATAGAATTTTAATTTACGAAGATATTTATAATAATATCGTTATTATCAATAAAACGATTAATAATAGATATAAAAATTAAAGTCGTAATTAAAGTAATAATGCGATTATAAAAATGTAAGAAGTAATTTATTATTATTCGTTATTTATTCTTTAATAAAGTAATTTTAAATCTACGAAGAATAATAAATACGCGAATATAAGAATTAATAGAATATAAAGTTTATTATTTAATTCTTTAGTGAAATTAAAAGGTTAATAAATCTCGTTATAATAACTGTCGCTAATATAAACTTCGAACTCGACTAAATATTAATAAAATAATCGATTAATTTATTTAAATTTTTAAACAAATCGCTAAATAATTTTTTTTATTCGAATCGTCAAAGATTAATTCGAGCTATTTATAAAATTAACATATAATTTTAATTAAAATATCGTTATCGAAAGTAATAAGGAAAAAAATACGTTATTCGACGATTTTTTCAAGACTACTTATAACGTAATATATTATATCTATCTCAAATAAATATTAATTCGCGTTAATTTTATTTTTTAATTTAAAATTTAAAAATAAATTTCTTTAAAGCGATATAATCGTTATTAAATTTCTTAAAATTAATTATTTAAATAATTTATATGCGAAGAAATTATTAAAAACGTAAATAAACTTTTTTTTAAATTTAATATTATTAAAGTATTTTTAACGAAGATTGAATTATTTTCGCTTTAAAGTTATTCGTTATTCGTTTAAAGCGTATTAAATACTTTAAAGTTCTTATAACTAAATTTAAAGATTATCTTAATCAATATAAATTAAGATTATCTTAAATCGAATCTTTTTTAGCTTTACTTATTAAGTTTTAAAAATATTAAAAATTTAAGTAAGATCTTCGTTGACGACGACGAGAAGAGTTTTTAAGTTAAAAATATAATCTAATTTTATTAAAAAAGATTATTAATTTTCGAAATTATTAAAGATATCGGGATTTCTAACAGTATTGAACACGTTACGAAATATATTCAAAATTATAATATTTCGAAAAAAGAATAACTTAAATTTAAAAATAAAATTAATTTAAAATAAAATAAGTGAAAGATTATCGATTAAGTGTGACAATAATATAAATAATACTCGTAATATCACGATATAATATTAAAATAACTTAATAATTTTTAATAATTAGATTTATTATATAAGACGAGCACGAAGAAGAAAGAAAGAGAAAGAGTCTCTTTTGAAGATTATATATTCAAATTCTTAGCGCTTATTAAGAAATCGTGTGTTAACTAAAATCGTGTGTCAAATCGTATGCTAAGTCATTATATTCTACTTAATTATTCTGGATTTTCGATAGAACTAAGTTAGATCGTGATATAATCTCATAGCAGTAACTATATATCGAGGTACTTATTAACAATCGCGAAAAATTTCGCGCTTAATAGCGCTTTTTAGTATAATTTTAGCGTTCGCGAGCTTTATAGAATCAAATTTATTTTTATATCTTTCTTTCGATTAATATTTCGATCTTTTAATATTAATATAATTTCGTTTATAGTATATAATATTCGTAGTATATTGCGATCGTATAATTTATCGAAGCTTTTAATTCTTTAAAACGTCTTGAATAAGTTAGCAGATAGTTTTAAAAGTAATATAATACTACTAAAAGAGTAATCTGCGATTCGAGCTTATAATCTATTAAAATTAGATATATAAAACATTTAAATTAAATTATATGATATAAAAAGATTGCTATATATAAAATCTATTAAGTTTAAACGTCGAATTATTAACGTGAAATCTAACTTAAGTAAATTTTAATAGAATTAACATCAAATAAAATATTGCTTAATATCAATCTATTTATTTCTTAAATTAAAAAATAAATTATTTTATTAAATATATAAATATAATTATTAAAAAATAATAAGAAATAAAAGAAGAAGAGAGACGAGTAGAGAAATCGATTACGACTGTCGCGGATTATAAGCAAGCAAGCATAACTAGAAAGAAAGAACTAAATTGAATATGTATATAAGATTGATTGAGTTCTAGCTATCACTAAAAAGAAAGCTATATACTTTATATCAAGCTATCAAGCTATCGTCAAGCAAGAAAGCTATATATTTTCTATCAAGCTATCAAGCTATCGTCAAGCAAGTACGATCTCATAATATTTATCTCCTTCTTGAAAAGATCGTGTCGTTCTTGAGATCTAAAAAATTCAATAAGATAGTTTAACGTTACTTCGACTGTGATAACGTCGTTATATAAAAAATTATACTTACGTGAAGAAAAAAAGATTATTATTCGACTTATTTTCTTTAGTCGAATAGAAAATGTAAACGAGAAAGAATATTCTTTGTGTGTTTTAGAAAGAAATATTATACGATATCTTCGAAGTCGTCGTCTTACTCTGTTAATTCGACTTCTAAGTAGAAAATCACGTTATATCGTTTCTATCACGCTTGAACTACTTTAACTTTTAATTTTTTTAACGAATAATTTCATAAGCGTTTAATTCTTCGATTAATATCGATTCTATACTATCGAGCGTTTATCGATTTTCTTTTTAATATTTTCACGCTTTTACGACTTCTCGAAAATTTGAATAAAAAAATATTGCGATATATTCTTATATAATAACGAGATTAAGATTATCGATAAATATAGCTGAATAACGAAAAATTATAAATTCGTAGAAGCTATAATAATCGTTTGCGTATATATAGTTTACACATTAACTTGCTTAATAGAATTAACTTCGCTTATTAATAAAATTAAGATCGACGAGAAAGTAAATATAAATTTGTTATAAAAACGTTTCGACGTCATTTTTGTTGAATTGATAAAGAAAATTTAAATTATTATTACTAGATCGAGCACGATAGAGAATTAATCGACGTCGAAAATAATAGAAAGTTGAATTATTGTCGTAAGATTAAATATAATAGAGAATTAAAAAGAGTTAAAACGCGTAGTTATAATTGCGCTGAATTCGATATGCGTATTAATTTATTTCTTAAAGCTATCTTCGCTCGACGAGATTAAAAATACGCAATTTAACGAAAAATTAAACATAGTAGTAAATAACTTCGACTATTATAACGATTTCAATATAAACGTAAGTCGAATAATTACTACTTTAAATGATTTCGATATAAGTATAAGTTAAATAATTATTATCGAGTCGAAAACGATAAAAAGTTGAATGAGATAAAAAGTAGATAAAGATTAAGTCGTCGTCGCGAGATTAAGAACGACAGAGAATTAATCGACGAGATAGACATTTACGATATCTCGATATCTATCTAATAACTTCGAAGACGAATTTTGACTTAATATTTCGTTATATATTTTCTTCTATAATTTAGCGATACTACGTTTAAAGTTTAACTTAATCAAGTTTAAATCGACTAATTAACTATCGATCGATTTCGAGATAAACTTATTATAAATATTGTGAACGATCTTCTTTTCTAAAAATAACTTCTAACTTATATTATTCTTTTATTATTTAAAATTCTCTATCGATTCGTCTAATTAATAACGAAAAATTAGACGAGCTAGTTTAAAAAAATATATGCTGAAATCGTTCTTTATCTTTTTGTCGCTTTTAATAATAATATTTATTATCTCGTAAACGATATTCGAATATATCTCAAATTTTACTACTTGCTTTTTATTATCCTTCTTATTAAACTTCGTTATAATCTTAAATATCTTCTTAATCAAACGTTTTATCTTATTATATTCGTTTAATAGAGATTACGTTGTACTATCTAATCGCTTTATATAGATTATTATTATTATTATTATTTTATCTTTCGCGACTCGTAGCTTTTTCTTTATTTTTCTTAATTTCTTTTTAATTATATTATAATAAGAATGTTTATTATTATATTTATCTGAGTTATTTTAATCGTATATATACTTGATAATAAGAGAGAATTTCTCTCGAAAATCGACTCGAGTTCTCTTTCGTGACGATTCTTTCTCTAGTATCTTTTTCTTATTAATGCTTAATAAAATATCTCGTCGATATCGACGAAAATAAAATTTTTATCGAAAGTAGAAGCTTCGATAAAAGTAGAAGTTAATACGAAGATAAAATATTATATAAAGATATTTAAAGCTTCGTCAAAGATAAAAGCTTACGCGAATATATTTAGAGCTTCGACGAAAGTAGAAGTTTACGCGAAGATTTTTTTTTAAATAAATTTCATTTTAACGAGAAGCTTTACTACGAGTTTAACGAATTTTATCTTAACTTTCTCGACGTCGTAATTATTATTTTATATTTCGCACTTATCGTCTAAAATCATCTCGTAATTTGAATAAAATCTTAATTTACTCTTAATAATTAAACGTTTTAGTTCGACGTCTATTTCTTTTTAATTATATATTTAAAACTCGTTAAAAATAATCGCATAGTATTATTTCTCGTCAATTAATATTTTTATTATTCTATTTTTAAATATTTATAAAATAATAAGTCTCTTTATAGCGAATATAATCGATTATCTCTTATATTTAACGCTTTTACTTATTATAATCGTACTTATAATCTTCATCGTTTAAGTATTTAATAAATTAGTATTATTAAACGATAGTAAGACTTTATTCGTTTCGCTCGTAAAAGAACTTTATTCTTTATCGAAAATTACTTTATCGTAAAAATATTTTTCGTTTATCGATAATCTCTTTATTTATTTTAGATATAATTATAATCTCGTAATAAATAATATCGTCGCGTACTTCTATACTTAATTTAAGAATTCTTTTAGATCTAAATAAGTATATATTAAATTTCACGAATATCAACGTATTACGCGTAGATAAATGTTTTTCTCGCTAACGTAAAACTTAATTTTATTTTAATCGACGAAATAAACGAGTATAATTTTAAACGATTTATTTAGAAGATCTCAAAGCACTAATTTATATTCGATCTACGAATTAAATAGTCGTTACTTGATTTCTTCGCACTCGTAGTCTATCGTTCGCATTAATTATCTAATATTTAATTTAAAACTTCTATTATCGATTAAAGCGATCTTAATTTAAATTTAAAAAGAAAAGATCTAAAATTTCTTTATTATAAAAAACTTCGTCGAGCGTGAAATTAGTCGATTCTTAATTTAATCGCTTTTCATTAAAAATATTTCAAAATAATCTTTTATGTACGAATTTTTCGTCGAAATTAGAATAAAAAATATGTAAAGTAAAAAATCTTATACGAATAAGCGAGTAGCGCTTAATTAATAAAGTAATAATTAATAAGTATTATAAATAAGTGAGATTTATATAAAAGTGAGATTTTACGTTTAAAGTGAGATTTCGATTTTTATCTTTTTTATATTCGATATCTTTACGAATTCTTTTATCGAGAATAACGATATACTTGAAAAAAAGATTAAAAAAGTACTTCGTCATATATATTTTTCTGTGACTTAACGATATTACGTTTATTATTTAGCTCGATAATATATCATTAAGAATATTAACGAGATGTTAATCTACTCGCTAATCTTATCGTACTTCTAAAACGTCTTTATATTCTACTTTTTATATCTTTTATCGTAATTCTTTATAAACTTCGCTATCTTCTTAAAATCTATATTATTATATTATATATTATAAACTTTTTTTTAATCTTTTTATTTGACTATATATTCGATAATATCGAACTTTTTACGACTTTCTTTTTCTCGAGATTAACTTATTCTTCTATCGATTAATTTTTTAATCTCGTAGATACTCTTTTACTTAGAATATTTATAATCGATAACAAATAATTAATCTTTTTATCGCGATCTTTGATAGAGATCGTCGTCTTTAAATATTAATTCGAGTATCGTTATTAAAATTATAAAATACGCTTTTTAAACTAATAATAGATCGAGTTTATAAATTAGATTATCGATACGCTTTAGAACGATGAAGAGATTTACTCTTTAATTCGAAAGCTTTTTATTACTTAATTCGACAATACGATAATCTTTATAAAGTCTAACGAATACTTTATCGTTTTCGCTTATTTTTAGTAATTTATATTTCAAATTATATTATAATTTAATATACGTTATCGCGAAGACGAAAATATTAATAACTTCTTAACGATTTCGCTCGCGATCTTCTACTACGTCGATATAATTCTCATTTTTCACGTTTAAAATATCGATATTATTATTTGTCTTAATATTATAAATAATCTCATTCGATACTTTTTTAAATAAAAAATTTATGAAATTATTAAGCGTATTTCTAAAATATATAAAAAACTTATTTTAAAGAGTATTCAAGAAGCAAAAAAGATGAAAACGTAAAGTAATCTTTATTATTTAATTTATTCTTTCGAATTAATCGTTCGTTTACGAATAATATACTATAGATACAAAGAGTTTCGTTTTTAGAGTTTTAAAAATAGCTTTTCACAGATCGAATAAGAATTTCGAATCTTTATCGAAAATAATCGTTTTTGAAATATCTTAATTTATAAAAATAAGTAATAATATATCTATTTACTTCGAAGTACTTTATATATTCTTTTCGAATATAGTCGTAATTCTTTTAAAATACTTATTCGTAACGTTTATTATTATATTGAATTTATTTATTAATATTAATGGAGTAAAAATAAAATTGATATAGATCGTATAAAAGATTAGAATTGAGATAACGATCGACTTTATATTCTCGTAGAATATATATCTCATAATCTAATTGATCTGATACTCGAAATAATAAATAATATACTACTTTAGACGACGAGTAAGATATTTAATATAATAGGCTTTTACGACTCGCTCGTACGTACGTTAAAAATCTTCGTAATTATAATTATTATATATAAGTTCGAATATTTTTTGCTTTATCGATCGAGAAATATATAAACATTTTCGTCTATTACGTACGTTTTTATAATAAACTAAATTTTTTCGAAGTATAAATTAAACGTTGAAAATCTTTATTAATTCGATTAATTTATTTTTCTTTTTTTTCTTTAAAATATTTATAATTTTTAATTAAATCTAATTATTAATATAAATAATCTTCAATTTATCGCGATAGTTTTTTAATATTTTAATTAAAATAAGATTATACATAAAGATATCGTCGAATACGTCTTTATCGAAGTCGAACTTCTTCTCTCGCTTCTTTAAAAGTCTAAATAAAATATTTAATACGATATTCTATTTTTCTAATCTTTAGCGTATATTTAAATCAAATTATGAAATATATTATAATACGCGAATTAGACGAAAATTTATTCGATTAAAAGACGAGAATGAAAGAATAATTTATCACGTAATATTTATAATAACGAAATAATTCGTAAAGACAATTACTTTTTTTTCTGCTCATTAATTAAGTATATAAGAATTTTTTTTTCTTTAAAATTTAAATTAATATAATTATTTCAAGCTTCGTTAATTAATATCTTATTTTAACGAAATTAAGAAGTTTAAATAAAAATAAAATCGACTAAATATTAAGTTTTAAAAAAGTTTCTTTAAAATCTTCGAGTACGTAATAAATTATAACTTTAAACTCGTATTTTTTAAATTTATTTAAATCTACGTATAATTATCGATTAAAATCGTAATAATAAAGATAAATCTCGATAGTTAATATTTTTTAAAGAAGATCAAAAGCTTCGACTTTCTCTTCTATAAATATAATAATTATTATTTTAAAATAATTTTTTCGTAGTCGATCTCTCTAAATAAATAAACGTTTTAATAATTTAATCTTTAAATATTTTAAGAGCTCGAAGATTTAAGCGAAGTATTTCACGTTTTTACGTAGTTAATTCGTTATTTCTACGTAAATTTTAAGCGTCTTTAAAGTATTCGAAAATTTTGTTTTTGTAATAACGAAGACTCTTTCTTTTATAGTAATAAGTTCGAATTTATTTACTTTCTATCTGAGTAAGATAATCGAAAAATAATTTAAATACGATTTCTTAAAGTTAAAAGTAATCTTTAACTTAAAAAAGAATTAAAAAAGAATTTTAAAATAATCGAAGTACTTTTTAGCGATACGAGAAAAAATTACTATATTATTGATATAGTATCTAACGAAATATCGATAGAAGCGAAGAAATTCGTTTATTTTTCTTTATACGTATAATATTAAATTCTTGAAATTTATAATCGCGATATTAAAATACTTAGATTCTCGATAAAAAATCACGATAAATCTTTATTTATAATTCTTTTCTACGAGAAAAAGATAAAATTATTTATTATAATCGATTAAGTTTATAAAAGTATAATCTTATATTATTATAACGATATCGTTCTATAAAGAAAGTAAATAACTATCAAATATTATAATCTTATTTAATTCTCTAATATTAATTATCACTCTTTCTTTTCGCGTCGAGATTTTCTTAGATTTTATATAAATCGTTTTATATATTATAAAGACAAAAAAAATAAAGAGTATAAAATTCTCGATTTAACTTATTTTTTTTTAAACGTATATCTTATTAAACTTTTTATCGACGAATTTACGTGTCTTCGAGTTAAGAAAGTAAACTTTATTTTCAAGTTTAGCGAAGAAAATCTATTAATTCGTAATAATAAGTATTTATAATTATTTAAATTTCGATAAATTAATAATATTCTTAAAATTCTCTTAGATTCGCGAATATTTCTGGAAAATTCGCTTTATAATTTTCACGTACTTCGACTTTTCGTAAATTATAATATCGTTCGAAAATTAATCGTTACTTTCAAAGCGACGAGATCGATAATATTCGAAAGTATAAATTTATTCTTCTCGAAAGACTTTGCTATTAGCGAATAATTTTTTATTTATATAAAATATTTCTCTTCGATTTCAAATTTAATTACGAAATTAATTTTATAATATCGCGATATAATAAAAGAAGAGATACTATCGTTTTATTAACGAGATAAGTATAAACTTCGTTTATTTTTAATTCGAAAAGAAAGTTTTAATTTAATAAAGAGTCTTTTTCTCGTAGAGAAATAATAACGATATCGATAATTCGAAGAGAAGTTACTTTACGTCGTATTATTCTCACAGTTCGTCGAATTCTTATATTATCTCTTATTATAACTTAAATTAATATTATAATATTTTCGCATTTAAAAAAAGTTATCTTCTTTTATAAAAGATTAATAATTATTTATTCGAATTCGAATATATTTATATTCAAAAGAAGATTAATTTTTAAGTTATTAATTATATAAACGTCTCGAATAAACTTGATTATTATTATTTTATTTTTCGATATCTTCTCTTTTATAAAGAAAGAAAGTTTTAATTATTCTTCGATAAAATATTTATTAATATTAATTTCGCGAAGCGTAATTAATACTTTATATTTGTTAATTAAGAAGTTAAATATAAGTCTTTTAAGAAAGTTACGATTAATTATATTTATAAAGCAGTTTATATCAAGATATTTCGAGCGAAAAGTTAGTTCTTTAATTAAGTACGATATTATCGTAAATTCAATTAATTTAAAATTATTAAGATTAAAAGCAGATACGTTAAATAATATAGAAATTTTAGAAATTCTCGTCGACTTACGAATAGATAGATTAACACTTAAATTCTTTAAGCGATGATAAGACTTTTTTTAATATACGCGTGAAGTTAATTATTAGACGAAAAATACTTATAACACTTACGATATATAATCTCTTCTTTTATCTTATCGATCGTAATATAATAAATAATAATAATAAATTTTACGTTTATTTCTTTATTCTTAAAGTTAGAGTATTCTTCTTTTTTAGAAAATATATTTTCTTTGACGTTTTAATATTAATTATTCGAAACGATATAAAAAGTCTTAATTTCTTTCGAATACTTTATCTTAGAATTATTATAGTAGTCTTAAGAATTTTGAAAGTAAATTTTCGACGTTAATCTCGCGAGATAAAAAAAACGTTCTTTTTAATTAAAATAGTTTTTTCGATTTACGTAAAAAGATTAAAAGAAATATCGATTTAATTAAGCGTTCGCGTAAGATTAATTAAAATATTGTTTAAACTAAGTAAACTAAGCGTTTTCTATCGTAATTATTAGAGATTATTTTAACGTAGATAAGTCGTTTTTTGAAGTCACGTCGAGATTTACTAATAACGTCTAAGAATTTTACGTCTGTGATTATTAAATAAAAGACTAATAATAATAAGAATAAGTTTATATTAATTGTGATAAATATTTATAATTAAAGTAAAAATACGATCGATTCTTAAAAAAGAAAGATCTTTATTATAAGTTTTTCGAATATTATTATTAACGAAAAATATACGTATTTTATCTATTTTTAAATAAATACTTTTCTTTAATACTTCGTTCTTAATTACGCTTACGCTTATAACCTTTCTAATAAAATCGATCTTAATTTTAATTACGTTCTCGTTTTTTTTCTCTCATAAAAACGATATTAAAGTTTTTTTCGATTATTAAGATCTTCGATAAATTAACGTAAAGTAATACTAGTAGTGAAAGATAATATCGTTATTTAAATCTTTATATCTAGATAATTTCAAGTCTAAATAATTTAGATATATTTCTCGAAAATTTCTATCTACACTACGTACTTATATATACTCTATATATATCTTATCGAATCTCGTCTTTAAGCGACGTTATTAAAAACATACGTTTTTTTAATAAAATAATTTAAAATCGAAGATATAAAAATCTTAAATCGATTTTATAGACGAGTAAGAGTTTTTTTAAGATTAGTAAGAAGCTAAATTATCGTATCTTTTTTATTTTAAAAAAGAATATTAAATTATTAATAAAGAATAAACTCACGAAAATAGATGAAAAGATTAATTTTAATAGTGTCTTCTTTTTTGATAACGACGTAATCTTTTATTCGACGATAGAAAGAATAGACTTCGCGATAGATTATTTTCTGCGAAGATAATATCGTCGATATTATATAATTCTTTCAAATTCGAATAGAAAAACCCAAGATTCGCTATACGAAATCCTTTATTATTGTTATCTTATTATGCTTACTTAAAAGAATCTTGATTATTTAACGATTTTAACGAGTCAAATAAATTAAAAGAAGATTATAAGTTTATAACGATAATTTACATTATTTATAACATAATATTTTATATAATTTAATCTACTTTCGAAGACGAGAGAAATAATTAATCTTTTTGAGAGTAATCACTTAAATAGGATTATTAATTTAATTAAAAGAGCTCGTATCTAAAGAATTATTTTAATTAAATCTCTAATTATTCTCGAGAAAGATATTAAATTCTATATTATTTTCTATTATTTTCTATTATTTTATCGAATATATCTCTTTCTAAAGAAAATAATATTCTATTTATTAAGTCTTTTATAGTATAAATTTCTTTAACGATAGATTTTTTAGAAGCTCTTAAAAGAAAGATATCTAAAATAAAATAGTAAGATAAAGATAATATAAATTTTTGTAATCGTAACGAAGTCGATAAGATTAAAGAACTAAAATATCTTCGATACTTTTCTTTATCTAGAAAGATCGAATCTTTCGAATTTAAAAGAGAAGATTCTTTTAATTAAAATATAAATAGATTTAATTTTAAGAATAAAGAAATATCGACAGAAGAGACGTGCGAAGTATTTTTCGTAGACGATAAATCTTTAAATCTTTCAAAAGATTAAGTTTTTTATTTAAAGATCTTGAGAATAATACGTAAAAAAGATTTATTAATAGCTTAGATAGACGATTAAGTTTACACTTCTACTAACTAAGATTTAATTCTAATACGATCTTCTTTTATATTAAATACGTTTCGACTAACTTAAGAAAATTTAAGCTTATTCTTAATAATAAGAGAAATAAGCTAATATATTTTCTTGGAGAAAATATTAAAGAAAAAATAATTACTCTTAAGCAAGTCTGAGAATTAAAAAATAAAAATAATAATTTTTCGAGTTATCGAATTTAAAGTCGAGCGATTTGAAATTATAAAGAAGTAAAAGAATTTATAAACGAATAAGAAAAAGATTATAAAGATCGAGTAAGATTTTAAATCGTCTTTCTAAAGAAATGAAAAAGATCGTAAAACGATACTTATAAGATAACGTAATTACTTTAAATTCTTTTCTAAAAAAAGATTTAATTCTTCTTTCAAGAGAAAATTTAGTTTTTCTCGTAAAAAAATACGATTTTTCTTAAAAAATAAAGAGAATTAAAACGAAAAAAGATTTAATACTTAGAAGTTCTGAAGTAGTTCTGAAAGAGAGTAGAATTCTTTTTAAAAAAAAAGAAAGATCGTTTTTTATAGAAAAGAAATAACGAGAAAGTGCTAAAGAAAGTAATTTCGTTATAGAGAGAGAAAAAGTTTTCTTTATAATAAAGAAAGATATTTCTTGCGTGTTAAAGATAGACATAGCGAAGAAAGATATATAAATAAAAGACGAATTCTTTTAATAAGAAAGAATAATTTTTCTAATAAAGAAAGATATTTCTTTTAATGCGAAAGTGAAGAATTAATATCTGTTTAGAGACTGATATAGAGATCGTATAACGATGTTATTATCAAATGTCGCGAATTGTAAGTAAGTAAGTAGAATTAGAAAGAAAGAACTAAATTGAGTGTGTATATAAGATTGATTGAGTTCTAGCTATCACTAAAAAGAAAGCTATATACTTTATATCAAGCTGTCAAGCTATCGTCAAGCAAGAAAGCTATATACTTTCTGTCAAGCTATCAAGCTATCGTCAAGCAAGTACGATCTCATAACAACGACGTTAAACGTTCGTAAAGTAATTATTATCGTTAATTTAATTTATAAATTTACGAGTTTGGAAATTATTTTATTTTCTTACGCTTTAAGAGCGAAAATAATAAATTAATTATTAGCGATCGCGTTATAAGTAATAAGCTAATAATAGAAAAAAAGAAATATTATTACGTAAACGTAATTAATATCGAAATAATAATTATATTTACGTTAACGTAATTCTATAGAAGATAAAAAATATACGATCGAAGAATTATGTGTTAAGATATATACGTAGCGAAGATAAAAGACTTTTTAAGCGTTAACGTAATCTTTTAAAATCTCGCTTTCGCACTAAATATAAATCTTAATTAAAAATAAGAAAAAACGAAGCTATTATTTTCGTTGATTTGTTAGAATCGATATAGATATAGTTAGATATAAATATGAAAGACGAAGGATAAAGAGTTTATCTGACTATATAGAAGGGTGATATGACTATATATAGATTATAATTTAGTCCTATAGTTCTCATAGGGCTGCAGAGCTAATAAAGGAGAAAGGTGCTGAAAGGCCCTGATAGAGACCAGAGTACGATCGTAAGTATTTATTAAATAACTCTTAAATACTTATTAATCGAGTCGGGTATTATAACGATTGTCGTTATTTAAATCGTAATCGAAGTTAAAATTAACGTTATAAAAGTAATAATAATAGTAATAACTATCATAATCGAAATCGTAATGATTATCTTAGAGAGAACGAATAAGAACGAAGCGAAGATTAAGTCTTATCGTTAGTGTAAATCTTATTTCGCGAGATATTAAAAAAAAACGATTAATAATCGCGTAACGACGCGAGATGCTAAGAAATATTATTAATAAGTTAATCTATTTTTATCGTCTTATAGAAATCTTCGCGTATAATTATAAATATTACGCGAAATAGTAGTTTATTATTAATAACGTTAAATAAGCTAAGATTTTTAGTCTTATTTAATTATTATGTTAAGTATCAAATATACTACGTTAATATAAAAGTATTAAACTTCTTATTATAATAATGCGATAAATATTTTTCGAAGAAGTATCGTGTAAAAAAAAATCAAAAAATCGCACTTATTAATAAGAGTAAAAATAATATTATTATTATATTAGTAAGAAGAAAAATAGAAAGAAAATAAGATTTTTAATTTCTTAGCGCGAATCGCGTTACTATTATAATAATAAATTAATAACAAATTAATAACAAATTAATAATAAATTAATAAGACGTTTTAATAATAATAACGATATATAACTACTATTAATAAGATCGCGTATCTTATTAACAAACGCGCTACGCATTAAGCTACGATATTTTAATTTTAATATATTCGTTTTATTAGCGTAATAAAAGAACGATTATTTTAAAGTATTATATAATTTCAAATAAGTTACGAGATATACGTAAAGTTAAAACTACGTTATAATAATAGAAAGTTAATAAATAATCTTAATAAACTCGTAGAGTTTTCGTTTTTAGTCGTAAAAAATTTAAAGATTACATCTTTTAAGAAGAGAGATAGTTGTAAGAGCGAGATAAATAAGACGATTTACGACGATTAAAATCGATATTGTTGAATCGCAAGTAGTACGAAGATCTGTACGAAAAGTTCTAAACATACGCTAAAAAGCTTGGCATGCTTGGCATTTTGACAAATTTGGCCAATTTGACAATATTCTTGAATAGCTTCATATTTCTAATATATATTCTTTATATAACTACGAATATAATTTGCACGCTCAGCCGAGCTATACGACCGAATATTACCTCCCTCACGACCCTCCCTGTACTCATTACCCCTCCGTAGACGAATAACTTCGGCAAATTATCGAGGTATTCGCTCTATTCACCTCTGAATCCTCTGTTGTGTAAGCTCTACTTTTCAACAATGCGTTCAAGCCTCTTCGATCTTCTTTCGAGTTCTTAATACATCGTTTCGAGTAGTCTGACGCTTTATTCAGAGTCAGCATAACTTAATCATATTCAAATTCGACGAATTATCGTATCATAACATTCGAAGAATATCTAAGATTATAAAGATAGGCTTCTAATGTCTAGAGGCATATACTAAAATCTTGTCTTTTATAACAATCATCTAAAATCTATTTAATTTGCATTTCTGAGCGAATTTCAAAAGCTTTAAAATAAGAATCTAAATTTGATAAGCGAAGAAACTCGAGAATTGTAGAAGTACAGACCTTTTTTTGATATCGATATCATATAATTCTCCCCTTCTTTCTCTCAATAATAATCTTTTCAATCTTTGCAATAAAATGTCATTCAGACTTTTTGTCAGGAGAATTACGTAAGTTTATACGTCGTATATCGATTTCAAGCTCTTAAGTCAATCAACATTCGAATTTCAGAGCTTTATTAATCGTCTCGAGATCCTCGATGTCATGGACTCAGCCCCACAGCAGGCATAGTGGCCGATCATCACTGACAAGGCTGGCCCATAGCGAGCAAGGCCAGCCCTACAGCTCAGCCCTACACTAGCGCGCCGAGCCATGGCCTCTTATTTCTACAAGCATGCATTTGTACTTAGAACCTCATAGTTAGAATTCTATTCACACTACATTCAAATGCTATTCAGTCCTACTTGTAGTCCCTGACACTCGACATATAGCTTTTTTTTCTTGATTATTTCGATCTTTCAAATATGACAAGAACTCTTCTTATCGTAGAAAAAATATTCTCAAAACATGAATTTCATAACTTTCACAAAACGACGACGAATAACAATTTTGACAAAGACTTCGTGAGATTATCGCCATACTCGCACTCTCCCCCGTCGAGAGTTCAAGATCACACTTATTTCGTCACTCCAAATCACGTTCTTTCAGTTCTCGATGATTTAATATTAATATCGTAAAGCGAATTAATATCGAGCTTTCATTATAGTCTTCGTAAGAGACGGTTTCTTGATGATCTTGCAGAGCCGAAAGTTATTCTTGAGAATTTTCAAAATAATTATTAAGCAAATTTCTTGCTCAGCGACTAGTATAAAAGAGATCTTTTCACGATTATAGCGATCCTTTCGTACGACGATTAAAACGACACTCTTCAAGACGAATATAATGACTATAGAACGACCAGATCTTAGAACATCTATAACATAGAATAATAGCAGCTTCTTGAAGATATTTGACTTATATCCTCTGTCGCGAGCTTATTTTTGAAGACGACTAATGATATAACGAGATATTTCAGTGATTGCAGTGATGATTTTGACGATAATATCGACTTCGATCAAAGCAAGTGCCTGAAGTCTGATTTCACTATTATGATTAATACTCTAAGCATTAGACATTCTCGCGAAGACTGGAGATTCTAGAGAAGACTGTCTATTGTGACCTGCTAAGACTTCTTATTCTATCAAAAGATCTATACTATTCTTCTTCTTATCTCCCGTTGCAACAGATCGCTCAGCATTAACATTGTTGCTATTTCTAACTGTAACATCGCTATAATACATACACTCCGCATGTATGCACTCCGTATATAGAGCATTAACATTGCTACTATAAAACATATAAGCACTATATTGATGTCGCTATTGCCGAAATTGTAGGGTTGGAAATATATTTTTGATATTGCCAAGCATATCAAGCATGCCAAGCTTTTTAGCGCATGTTCAGGACTTTCCGTGCAGACCTCCGTACGATTAATTGATATACTTAATTCTGAAGTCTTAAATATTCACGTGTTCTCTTATTTCTTCTTCTTCTTTAATTATTAATTCACATAACAATTCAACGTATACTTCTTCGTATTTCGTCTATCGCGTCTTATATAGTGTCTAGCTACTACACAGTTATATGAAAAGAGGTTCTTGCTACCTCACATTAAGTCGAAGAACAATACTATCGAAAGAATCTATGAGTATCTTCTCTAAAAATTCTCGTAAAGTATATATTTACTGTTTATGAAGATGAATTTCAATATTATTTTGTTTGAATAGTCGAGGATTTTGTAATCGATGCTAAGGTATAAGTAGCTAAGAGACTGTTTAGCCTTGTTTTTCTACTATAAATGACCCTAAAATAGCTGAATAATCAATGGATTTTTTGGATTGCAACTTGCATCTTCAATCATTGCAAGCAAATTGCAATTCAAATGCGATTAGCGTGCAATGCATGCAACTTGCAATCCGAGCCCTAACGTCAATGACCAGATTTCGAGAATGACTGGGTTTTGAGAATTCTTAGTAAGCACACCAAAATACTTAAAAGTCTAGCTATGTTTAGTTAGATTGTAAGCGAAACTGTAGCTAGACTATCGGATTTTGGCTGTGCTTACTAAGAATTCTCAAAACCCAGTCATTCTCGAAGTCTGGTCATTGACGTCTATCTGCGAAAGAGAAAGATTCACTAAAATTATTTAAGTTTTTAAGAGACTCGTATTAAGTCTCTGATTTGCGAGCAAAGATCTTAGACCCGATAGATATACTCGTATTACTAGTCTATATCTATCTAGCAGAAGGGGGGTTATGTATGTAGGATAATGAGGGTGTCAATTTAGTATATAAGGCGGTGTAGCTGTAGCCGTACCCTTAAATTAGATCTCGCGTCAAATTGGATTCGATCCCAGAGGGTGTCAACTGTTAATGTATAGGAAAAGAGTGCATATGGTATCAAGTTCTTGGGAATATTGTTGCTAAACCTTCCAAATGAAGCCACCAACGGGGTGTCAGCATTACGCAGATCTTAGTGAGATGCCTTGGGATATTCAGAAGTTCGGCGGATCTGCGTCTTCTGTCATAGCCCGACTGATTCCCTGGACAGATATTACCATCAACGTTTTAGCATCTTCTCGAGATATGACGAGGGTGTATGGATGACGGAAGATGCATGGTTTGGCGTAACCCCGGAGCCAGTTGCACTGTAACTTCCAATGACACATTTCGTGTATTATACGCATTGACATGCATTTAGCACCATCGCAAAGCAGGTGGCCAAAGCTGCCTCACCCAGCAAGGCCACATTGATCGACTGTTTTGCAGGCGTTGGTGGCAATGTTATTGCATTCGCCCAATCTGAGAGATGGAAGAGAGTCTACGCCATTGAGAGAGATCCCAAAGCCCTGGCATGTGCGAAGCACAACGCCGAGATCTACGGTGTCCGAGACAGGATATCCTGGTATGAAGGGGATTGCTTCGAAATTTTGAGGAACGAGCTCGCAGATTTAGGCTCACGAAGCATACTCTTTGCTAGTCCTCCATGGGGCGGTAAGCAGAATTTACTACTATTATTTGGGTACGAAGCGTCTCTTATTATTACAGGCCCGGGATACAGATCAGAAACTGTCTTTGACCTTGCGAAGATGCAGCCTTACAAGTTGAAAGATCTCCTATGTTCATTCGAAAATTTGACCAAAGATGTCGTCTTATACTTACCGAGGACGTCCGACATTCGACAACTGGCGGAGACTACCGGTGAAGGACGTAAGACGACCGTAGTACACTACTGTATGGAAGGTGCAAGTAAGGTCGGTCGCACGTTCTAATCCAGCGGGTTCAAATGCTAATCAACACATAGGCGGTCTGTGCATACTACGGTGCTTTTGAGTTTCAGTGACCATAGATCGCAAAGCGACTTCAAGGTGCGGAAAAGAAGACGCTGATGGACATGCAAATATTGCATTTCAATCCAAAATCCGATGGCCAAGTATTGGGACGCTGACCATACTAAATTATTTTTATACAAGTGTGGTGAAACAAACTCGGTTGGGGCCGAGGGGCCGCTCAAAATATTGATGAGACTGAGTCAGCACACCCTATCAAAAAGCTTAGTGACTTTGAGCTTATGATTGGCTGCATAAGGTATACAAACTGAAGGCATTTTAGCTCAGCCCTACTTTGTTGTATTATCTATATTCTTGTCTCCAATAGCTTTAGACCCCCTGCTTAGGCCGATTTAGCGCCATCTTTAATTTTTTAGTGCATTGTGAGTCGGCCCCGCAGGGGGTCTGCACCAAAAACCCCCAGTTTCTTGTATTCTATTCGAGATATGCCAAGATGTGCCAAGGCTACGGCCAAAATCGATTGATGCTAGTTAGAATACCGAAATTTATGGTAATATTGACCATTGCAGCTAAATACATCATGATATCACATCTACCATGATGCCGGGAGTCCTCCACTCAGTGATCTGTATAAATATATCATAGCTGATAAGCGCCAGCTCCAGCATATGTCCAACTTTCCAACAATACCACCAACATCCGCTTTCCTACCCAGAGACCACAGTAGCATACTCCCTCCCACGTGCCAGGCTAACCTTATATAGCTAGCTCGATATTCGATGATAGTCTATTTACAAATGGTCTGGTATCTGGTAGCACGTTCTCTATTCCTCACGCTTCACTACATCAACAATGGACATCCGTCCATCTTCGCCGCTAAGTAGCCCCCCTCCGCCTTCCTCTCCTCCGACTTCCTCTCCTCCGCCTTACTCCCCCCCACATTCTCGCCACTCGAGCCTAGAACGCGTTTCATACACAGGAACAGCCAGAAAGCGACCTCGGTTATCTCATCGTCGTCCCCCGCGCTCAGATCAACAGAAACTCGATCATATACAATTGGTGATCAAGGAGAACGGGTGGACATTGAGGAATCTGCTTGAGGCATACGAGAAGAATCAGANATTATCTATATTCTTGTCTCCAATAGCTTTAGACCCCCTGCTTAGGCCGATTTAGCGCCATCTTTAATTTTTTAGTGCATTGTGAGTCGGCCCCGCAGGG